>VWZE01023686.1:49665-207579 GCA_013396675.1 Eubucco bourcierii
TGAGCTGGCCAAGCCCCTCTCCATCATTTATCAAAAGTCCTGACTCACTGGAGAGTTCCCTGAAGACTGTAAGCTGCCAATGTGATGCCCATCCACAAGAAGGGCCGGAAGGAGGAAGTAGTAAATTACAGACCTGTAAACCTGACCTCAGTGCCAGGCAAGGTTATAGAACAGGTCATCTTGAGTGCAATCACACAGCACCTACAGGATGGCCAAGGGATGAGTCCCAGCCAACATGGGTTTAGGAAGGGCAGGTCCTGCCTGACCAACCTGATCTCCTTTTATGGTCAGGTTACCTGCCTGGTGAATGCAGGGAAGGCTGCGGATGTAGTCTATCTGGACTTCGGCAAAACCTTTGGTATCGTCTGCCACAACAAGCTCCTGGCAAAGCTGGCAGCCCGTGGCTTGGACAGGTTCACTCTGATATGGGTCAAGAACTGGCTGGAGGGATGGGCCCAGAGTGTGGTGGTGAATGGTGCCATATGCAGTTGGCAGCCAGTCACTAGTGGTGTCCCTCAGGAATCAGTGCTGGGTCCAATTCTGTTCAATATCTTTATTGATGATCTGGACAAGGAGATTGAGTCCATCATCAGTAAGTCTGCAGGTGACACCAAGTTAGGAGCAGGTGTCAATCTGTTGGAAGGTAGGAGGGTCCTGCAGAGGGACCTTGACAGGCTGGATGGGTTGGCAGAGGCCAATGGGGTGAGATTTAATGAGGCTAAGTGCAGAGTTCTGCACTTTGGCCACAACAACCCCAAGCAGTGCTACAGGCTGGGGACAGAGTGGTTGGAGAGCAGCCAAGCAGAAAGAGACCTGGGGGTACTGGTAGATAGTAAGCTGACACTTTTAAGCAGGATGCTTTGTTTTGGATGGAAGAGAATAAAGGAGTGTGGGCATAAGCAGTGCCATGCTTTTTGATGCAGGGTCCAGAGAATGGCCCTTTTCCACTTGATTTAGGTGAAATATCTTGAAAGACAAAAGATGCAGAAAAGATGAAAGGTAAAACAGACTGTGGAAGAGCATGATTGAAGTGCTTCCCACACCATAAATGTGACCTTAAGTATATGGCTTTCTATTCGTTCTGCTTAGCTGCCAATATCTCCATGGAGGTGTGTGTTCCAACTCACATTACATACATTATTTCTGAAATGGTTAATGAATGCAGTTTTCATAGGTGGCAATGACTCCTTTGAGCTTTCATTGACTTCAGCAGTACTGTTGGTGTCTTATGTATCTGTAAAGATTCAGTTTAATTTATAGTTGGCTTGATTTTCAGTGTCTGTCTGCAAAACCCAACGTAAACCAGAGATACTTTGAATGGATTTCAAACTAGCTTGGAATCCTGTATAGCATAGCTTACTAAATATTCCCTGGTGCTCACATTTGACAGACAAAATGTCTGACATCATTTTAGCAGCCTCCACAAAACCATTTACCCAAGTACAGAATCTTAGGCTCATAGATTACAAAAGCTCCCAACAAATTCCCTAGAACAACTGTACTCTGAGGAGGTAGGGAAAGATTACTAGTCACTTCATAACCATCAGGTGAAAACAAAACAGAGGATGTCAATTATTATCACAGAGAAGAATTACATGGAATTACTAAGAATTAATAGAATGAACCATGGGAAACTTCATCTTCTGTGGAAGATTCATGGCTAAGTCTTATTTTAATGGTAAATCATTTATATGGTAATACAGATTTATTTAAGTTAAATACAGGATGATTAGAGTTATTATATACAGATGTGGTGCTTGTTGGCCAGATGCAAGAAAACAGTTCATATTCTATTGTGCACACTTACCACCTGCAGATAATTTCTGTTTTCACTACACCCCAGTGTGGCTGAGTATATAGAATACTTGTGAGTAATGCTGCTTTCTATCTAGTTTATTATGGGGTGTGTGTGTTAAGATGAACACATATACCTTCTCTTCCATATACTAAGACATACTCTGTATTTTCCATAACAGCAAGAATGCCTTGTCCTGGTGGCCCCAAGCCTCTGTACCAGCTGACAGTATACCTACTGAAATGCATGGGCTTTTAACACCCACCTGAGTTTTGTGTTCTGGTTTTCGAGGCAATTTTCTTGTAACTTGTTTGACTGCAAAAATTATTGGTATTATCTGAACTTCATGTGAAAATTTGTTTTGTTTAAGCAGCACCCCTCCTAGGCATTTGTGACAGTTTTCACTTCCTGAGTAAAAAATTACCCATCAGGATCTCAGTTTTGCATTAAGTTGTTGATTATTGACTCCAGATTTGAAAGCCAACCTCGCTTCTTTACATTATGGGCAACAAATCCTCTCCTATTATCATTCCGAATCTCATTTCACATCAAGAGAAGTGTAAGTTTCCTACTTTTGACCTACTAACTATAGCAGCTGCTGAAGAGGAAAACGTAGTTGTTTAGTCAGATAGTGACAGTTTCAGAATTTGCCTGGTGTGGTACTCCTGTACTTTCCACTTAACACAAAAATACTGATTACTGTGTCTACAACTTCTTATTAACTTGGTTCTTGCATTTGCAAGGAAAGTCTTCTAACAGAGATAACTTTTCTTTAAAAAACTAAGCTTTTAAATATACTATAATCCTAAACCCAGCTGCTTTATGTAAACCAAATATTGCAGTTTCGTGAAAGAAAAGGTTTCAAGTAGAAGCAGTTAGGCTGAAATACCAGTTATTTGGTTTGGCCATGTGCAGAGGTGCAGATGCTCTAGAGTAGCTGCCTCACTTTGGAGAAGTGCCTATTTTCTTCTCTGGGTAAAGTCTCTGACTGACTATTCCTGATCACAACTGCTTTCTCACATCCTGAGGGGGTGCATTACTACACCCTGAAGGATCTAATACAGCTTCTGAAAAGCGCTTCACATATCTAAAGTGGAAGGGGAGACATTCTGCTCTTTGCCAGAAAAGTGATACGCTAATCATAAAAGTGTGAGAATAATTCAGAGTCAGAACTTAGCAATTCTGAAAAATGCTGCAAGGCAACGTTGCTTACAAAACTTCTGAACTTATTGCAATTCTTTGCCATACTAGCTGAAACTGCTGTGTTTATACCGCAATCTACACAGTATTAAAAATGTTGGAAGCAGAGGAGTCCTTCCACAAATATTTTCCTCAGAATCATCAAGGTGAGGTATGCTTTAACGGGGACTACTTGGAAGCATGGTCCACAACAGGTACCTCGCTTCTCTCATCAGTTGTGCTAGTAACTTTTCAGAGATAAAACACATTTCTTATGCACATATAATTAAGTTGGACATTTTCCTGATTTCCTTGGTAGCTCACAAAGTTTCAATTCTCTCATCCTTATAAATCGCATTACTGTAAGGCCCACAGAAAAGTAGTTACTGTTTGATAATGATGTAAAATAAACATTGAAAGATTCACTCCCTGCTTGTTTACTTATGAATATCTTGATTACATTTTGCATTTTTTTAGAAGGGCCTACCTGTTCAGTACATCTATAAAGCACCAAATACACTAACAAGGTACACTAGATTTAGAAGCACAAAGGATCGCTTGTTTAACTCATCTGACCCTCTGCATAACACAGTCCATAGATTCATACCACTGATTGCTACTTGATGAGTATCATTTCTGGGTGAACTAGACTCTAGATTTCAGAATGGGATCCAGTATTCACTTACATTCTTTATCCAAGAAGACAGGAAAATCTTCCAGAACTCAAATTAAGTCTTTATACTTATGAACTATCTCCACATTTTAAAAAATGTGTGCCTTAGCTCTGTGCTCTAGGTTGGCTTCCTTTACCTACTAACTTAAGATGTCTACTAGTATCATAAAATATCCTTATGCTCATCAGCACAGCATGTAGATCCGCTCTTTGCTAACTATTTATTTCATGTATTTTAGCCTCTCACTCTATGAAGGGAAAGAATCATAGAGAAGAGACATTTTCTCTAAAATTAGGATGTTAAGTAGGAGTTAAGGAGGAAACTCTATTGCAAGTTACTTTTTATTTTCCCTAAGGATGGAAGCAAAGGTCAAAATTACATTTATGAAAGTTGAAATTAAACGTATCATTTTTTAAATATATGACTGGACAAATGCAATATATTAAAATAAATAAATAAATAAATAAATATCTTTTAAAAGGGTAGAAAGTAGGACCCTAGGAACTACCAACCTGTCAGCCTCATCTCTGTGTCTGGGAAGATCATGGAACAGATCCTCCTGGATGCCATGCTGTGTGGCACATGGAGGACAGGGAGGTGATTCATGACAGTCAGCATGGTTTTACTAGGGGCAGGTCCTGCCTGACTAACCTAATGGTTTTCTATGATAAAGTGGTTAAGTCATTAGATAAGGAACATCCTATGGATGGGTTTGTTCAAGGCCTTTGACATGGTCCCCCAACACATCCTACTCACCAAATTGGAGAGATATGGACTGTTCAGTGGATAAGGAATTGACTGGACGGTCACATCCAGAGGATGGTGCTCAATGGCTTGAAGTCCAGATGGAGAGCAGTAGCAAGTGGTGTCCCTCAGGTGTCCATACTGGGACCTGTGCTATTTAATATTTTTATCAATGACACAGACAGCAGGATCGAGGCACCATTAGCAAGTTTGCAGATGACACCAAACTATGTGGTGGTGTTGACACACTAGAGGGATGGAAGGATCATTCAGAGAGACCTAGACAGGCTGAAGAGGTGGGCCCAGGTGAACCTCATGAAGTTCAACAAGAACAATTGCAAGGTCCTGCACCTGGGATGGAACAGTCCTCACTATCAGTACAAGCTGGGGGATGAGGTGTTAGAGAGCAGCCCCATGGAAAGGGACTTGGGGGTGCTGGTGGATGAGAAGCTGGACATGAGCAGACAGTGCACACTTGGAGCCCAGAATGCAAATCATATCCTTGGCTGCATCAAAAGAAGTGTAGCCAGCAGATCCAGAGAGGTGATTCGGCCACTTTGCAGATTCAAAGTGAGGTTTGATGGGGCCCTGGATGACCTGGTCTAGTGGGGATGTCCCTGCTGATTGCAGGGGGGCTGGACTAGATGACCTCTAGAGGTCACCTCCAACCCGGACCATTCTGTGATTCTGTGGTGTGTGTATATATACATATATATATATATATATATATACACACACATCTGTGGTATGTGTATAGATAGATAGATAGATATATACATACATACATACAGAGACATATATATATATTTGTTCTCCTGGCAAAGTACTGCCCAGGGAGTGTGAAGCCCCTTACAATTCACAGAAAGAGAAGAAGGCTTAAGTAATTGTGGTGGGTTGGGAAACTTCTCCCCCTCCCCCAGTAAAATTTACCAGACCAGCCCAGACAGCTCAGAAGAATATATACAAAATATATTTACATGTATTTACAAGTTTTAGAGATTTAGAAATACAAACAAAGCCCAGAAGGGGCCAACACCATCCTCTCTCTCTCCACGTAGAAAACCAGCAAGATCTCACATGTTATCTGGTCAGTCAAGGCTAGTGGAAAAGATAGAAAGGAGCAAAGGAACAGCAAACACAGCCAGTGCACAAAAGCCAAGAGAAAGAAATGTATATATGTTGGCTTTTTATACCAATCAGCAAACCAATGAATCTTTATCATTATTCTTTCACAACCAATGCCCCGCTCATCCAGACTCTGCACTGAATTTTCAGGAAAGTCCCTATTTCTCCTATTGGAATGTTTCAATAAGCCTTAAAATACCACAATAATTGAGAGAAACATTTAAAAGGCTAAGATAAGAACAAACTTTGCATTAAATGCTACAGGAATAAAACAATAGAGGGCTTGGGAGCTCACTCCTCAAACAGGACAAGAAAAATACTTTACTCAAGGTTACCTAATGTGTCTTCAGTACAGTCAGGTTAAGAAAACCATCCCTAGAAGTTTGATTTCATACAATCGTAGAACAGCTTAGGTTGAAAGGGACCCCAGAAATCATTTACTCCAGCCTCCCTGCCATGGGCAGGGACACCTCTCAGCTAGACTTGGTTGTCTAAGACCTCACCCATCTAGCCTTAAGCACCTCCACAGAGGGAACATCCACAATGTATCACATTGTTCCTCTTTAGCAGAAGCACTCTACTGGTAGTCATAAAGAGAAAATGTTTTAAAGCTGACTTAGGACATCAGAGCCTGACCCATACTTAGGTTTGTGCAGTAATGCCTTTTATTGTTCAAATAAGTCATAATGTGCTTTTTCAGCTTACTTTTAGTATTCAAATAGGATATTCAGAAAAATAAAAGTCAATTCCTGTATCACATCCATTAAAAGATATTCATTTTTCATTGCCGTTCTAGCTGCAAACCAATTTGTACTAACACGTTTCAGAATTAGACCTAAAATCCACATACTATGTTTCATGAAACATGACTAATATAGTAGGCATGCTAATATGGTAAACCTCAAAAAAAACCATTGGTGACTTAGAATCATAGAATCAACCAGGTTGGAAGAAACCTCCAAGATCAACCAGTCCAGCTGTCACACAGCCTTATCCAATCAACTAGACCATGGCATTAAGTGCCTCCTCCAGTCTTTTCTTGAACATCTCCAGGGATGGCAATTCCACCACCTCCCTGGACAGCCCATTCCAATGGCAAATCACTCTCTCTGTGAAGAACTTCCTCCTAATATCCAGCCTATACTTCCTCTGGCACAACTTGAGACTGTGTCCCCTTGTTCTGTTGCTGGTTGCCTGGGAGAAGAGACCAACCCCCATCTGGCTACAACTTCCTTTCAGGTAGTTGTAGACAGCAATGAGGTAACTGTATCCATCGCTATCCTTGTAGAAATACGACCTTGCTAATATAGGATTGAGGAAACCAAAGCATAGAAGGTGACATGCAGGCAGGCTAGGAATGTCCTCCTTTGCATCTAGAACAGTAAATGTAACATTTTCAAATTACTTTTCAAAACTATTGTCTGGTATGAAGCATGCCTAAAAAGGCTAAATGACATAGCATAGGGTCATAGCATGTCTGGAAATTGTCAAAATAAGTCATTGGTCATAAGTCATTGGTCTGTACTCCTAATTCCTTAGTCCCTATCCCTAGTATTGAAGAACTCATGTTGCGAGCTGCTTCTCTAGGTAAGATCTATAACTGATCATATCTGCCCAGTATCTTTACCTAAATAAAGGCTCACTTTATTTCAAGCACTTTCGTGTTCATATGCTATTAATAGTAAGCCAAAGAAATATTCTAAGTCACATGTCTCTGACCATTAGACACCACATTAGACAGCACCATATATCAAGTGATTTTTAATCAGTTTGTGTCTACAAGTTTGTTCAGCCCAATAAATTATCCAAGTGAATATAAAAGAAGTAAAAAGGGGAAAAAATCAACAAAAATCTATTTCACAAGAGAAAATCTGAATCTCTAGCTAATAGTGATTTGTTAGACTTTTGTTCTTTTGAGTAGTGGCAGTTGGATTTCTTTGCTCACAAAAGTCTTTATTGTTTGCCTCACAGGCATTCATTTCAGAGAAAGAAAAATAATAAATTTCTCTTCAGTTTCAAGCTATGTGTGACAAATGTGCTGTGACATTCGATTCTCCTTGTCTTTTTGATGCCACTTCTAAATAAATATTGATGGTCTGTCACAGTTTGGCTACAGTCAGAAATGTTTTTATCCCAAAATTCAAATTTTAAAACTAAATGCGATGGGCAAAAGAAAAGACATATTTTCCCAGTGGCTTTTAGTTTTCACAAATGCTTACCATCTACAACTATTACAGATGGAAAAAACTGGAGCTCAGGACAGAAGGGGGTCATGTTTTTATTTTCTATTAAGGAATTAAATGGAAATGATAATAGAAAACACACAGAGAAGTTGACTGTGTTCTTATGCTCCTGGAGAAACAAGATCAGACCAGATCTTCTTATAGCCTGAACACATGCTTAAACTCTGGGGAAGTTCTGATCATTTGACCAAGTTTGAATATCATAGCTTTCTGTTAAAGCCTGTGTTTTTACAGTAGCCTGAAGCTGAATCTCACTGATGCAGTAAAAATGAACTGAAATCAATTTGTTGGTCTTTGTTAGAATGAAAGTAAAATTAGATGGCACCTTCAAGCCTCAACATTTCTGGAGCTATGATTTTATGGATTTTTTTAAAAGTCTTGCCTTTGTCTGTGTTGATCCCAGACAATGAAATGTGGGGGGGTGGGGGGGTGGAAAAATCCTGCACTTTGCATTCACCTCTGCAGCCTAGAGTCAAATTCTTGTTATGTTCTTGTTGTGTATACAAAAGGAAGAAATGGGAAATGGGTGTATGCATGGAGAGGAATATTCAGCAGATTAAATGTTGATGGTTGAGAACATTATATGTTTTGGAGGACCACTTCTTCTCATAGAACCAAATGTGTGCATGCATTCCTGATATCACTGGCTTCCATTTTTACTCTTTCTAGAAGCGATCTCCTACCAGTCTTTACCACAACCTGTTCATAAGAAAACTAGCCTAGCCCTATAAAATTAACCCAATAGCATTAGGAAAAATTTCCTTCTGCATCATAATTTCAGCTCTATTACTTTTTGCATATTAATAAACACTCTGGGTGTATGCTACTATAACTGGTCTGTTAGACTGTTGAGTTATTAACTGTCTAATGATACATTATTAATTTTATATAGATGCCCTTTTGCCCAACACAGGACTTTGATTGTCACACTCCAAATAAGAGCATGGCACTTCCTGGATGAAACATAAGGCATATTGTGGAAAAAGAAAGCGATTTCTCTTTATCAGGATTTTGCTGTGTGACAAAGTGCCTGGGAAGGATTGTTAGTAACGCGTATCATGTCGACACCAAAGCAATAGGTACATTGCACTCCTATATGCATAGTAAGTCTATCTAATGCAGCCTCGTCGAGATTTGTAGAGGTAAACTGGGGCTGATCATTCTTACAGCTAGTATTTGTCTCCAGGAATAGTATATATGATATGTTGATATCACATTACCAACAGGGGCCCTTCATGTTCATCACTGCAATGCAAAGAACTTACAGTTCAACCATCACAAATAAGTATGATCTCTTCCAGAATACATTTCATTCACAACTCAAAGCACTATCTAGTTACAAAATACTGCTGAAATAGCTGAAATTTCCTCTAACACTGCCTAAGTAGGAATAGACCCCTTCTCAATTCTGAATACAAATGACACACCCTGCTGTTTTAGTGTTTAAACACAAAATAAAACATCAGTGTGTAGACATTCTGAGTTCAATATTTTGTCTGAATCTACATCCTAGCAGGACTTTAGTCTTATTAATGACTCAGAAATTTCAGCCCAAGTCAAGGTCTCTGCAGAGATGTGTTCAAATTGCCTGTTGTAAAAACAAACCAAACCCCTAAAACTATAACAAAATAAAACACAACAACAACAAAAAACGTTTTATTCCCTTACATACTGGATTGGCAATGATGCTTAGGTTCATCAGGATGCAATAACACAGCTATTAGTCATTCATAGTTTACTTATTCAGGTTCTGGATTAATCTAAATAATTTACACTTCAGAAAATATTTAAAATGTGATCATCTGTATTGTGCATAAAATCTAATACGTAGTACCTAGGCTTGACATTCACAGCAGGAAACTGAGTAAAGGCAAGAAGTTGTCCACTGGCACATGCGAACAGATACAGATTTAACACAACAAGAAATAACATCTTTCAGAAACACAGATCTACCAAAAAACCCTAACTTTAAAATGCTATTTCTAATGTTCACCAACCACTTAATCTAAGATGAAATGAACAAATTCAGTTGATCTAAGTGTGGGCTGCCATTGAGAGGGATGCTTGTGTGGTTGCACAGTAATTTGGGTCAGGGAACTCATCCAAGCGAGAAACCAACCCACTCATTCTGCAAAAGGAAGTTTTCATCCAGTTCCTTGATTCAGCTCCCCATGCAGCCATATAAGCACAAGCGTCAGCACAAAGGCAAGTACAGTAATTTGGGTGCCAACTGCTTGGTGTTTTAAAATTCTTTTTCCTCTAATGAATTGTTCCTATCACTAAATGAGCTGCTTTATGCAGGCTGCCTTGCCAGTTTCTTCACTGATGCAGCTCCCTGAGGAAAGAATGACAGGTATTGAACAGCACAGATCAAATGCTATACAATGCACTTGCTGGTATTCAGAGTGAAGTAGTATACGAGGAATAAGGTGGTGGTGGTGGGGAACAACAACCAAAAAAACCCCCAAACATAAAAGATTCTACTAGGAAAGGTAGAAACTTGTGAACTAACAGTTGAGAGATGCACACACATCGGGGCAAATTACCTTTAGGAAGGCCTATTGGCATTGACCATGCAGGAAGTCAGTATTATTGATATTAAATGATTACAAAACTGATACTATGTCCAGAATGTGTCAGGAAGTAATTGACACATTTCACCTTTTTTTTTCAATCAAAATATTTGCAGTTGTATAGTTTGATGGAAGTATAAATTAACTTTTCATAAAAATATTTGTGAAAAAACATTTCTTTTCACCAGACCACATTGCCATTTTCTGAGTAGCTATAACAACGGATACCAGCCAAGGCAAGCTGGCTCGAAGAGCAGCTCAGCAACAAGAAGGTTGGTGATATATTATTCACAGAATCATGGAATTGCAGAATCACAGAATATATCTAGTCAGAAGAGACCTCAAAGACCACCCAATCCAATCTTCAACCCATCACCGAAGGGTCAACATTAAACCATGTCCCTAAGCACCAAGTCCACACACCATTTGAACATCCTCAGGGATGGTGACTCCACCACCACCCTAGGCAGACCATTCCAATGTTTGATAACCCTTTCAGTGAAGAAGTACTTTATAACATCCAGCCTAAACTTTCCCTGGTGCAGCTGGTAACAATTCCTCTAGTCTTGGTGCTTGTTATCAAAGAAAAGAGGATGACCCCCGCTTCACTCCAGCCTTCCTTCAGGTAGTTGTAGAGAGTGATGAGGTGTTCCTTCAGCCTCCTCTTTTCTAGACTGAAAAACCATCCTGCCTCAGACACTCCTCTTAGGCCATGTGCTTCAGGCCCTTCACAAGCCTTGTTGCCCTTCTCTGGAGACAATCCAGCACATCAGTATCCTTCCTGTGAAGGGCCCAGAACTGAACACAATACTTGAGGTGTGGCCTCACCAGTGCTGCATAAAGTGGGATGATCATCTCTCTGTTGCTGCTGGCCACAATGTTTCTAATACAAGCCAGGATGTTGCTGGCTTTATTGATACACTAAACCTCCACTCTTATAAGAGGAAGATCAACTCATTGTCACTCACAGAAATCAAGCAAACACATAACTGTGTATGGCTACTTTATCACAGTATCACAGTATCACAGTATTGCAAGGGTTGGAAGAGACCTCAGAGATCATCAAGTCCAACCCACCACCACAGCCCTCAAGATTAGACCATGGCACTAAGTGCCATGTCCAAATGTGCCTTGAACGCCTCCAGGGACAGTGACTCCACCACCTCCCCGGGCAGCCCATTCCAGTGACAAATTACTCTCTCAGTGAAGAACTTCCTCCTCACCTCCAGCCTAAACTTGCCCTGGCATAGCATGAGACTGTGTCCTCTTGTTCTGTCACTGGTTGCCTGAGAGAAGAAGGTAACCTCCTCCTGGCCACAACCACCCTTCAGGTAGTTGTAGACAGCAATAAGGTCCCCCCTGAGCCTCCTCTTCTCCAGGCTAAACAATCCCAGCTCCCTCAGCCTCTCCTCATAGGGCATGTGCTCGAGGCCTCTCACCAGCCTTGTTGCCCTTCTCTGGACACGTTCAAGTACCTCAATGTCCTTCCTAAATTGAGGGGCCCAGAACTGGACACAGCTAAATTGTATTGACTTCACACAGTGCCCTGAATGGAGATTTTCAGCTCTTCAATTGCCTCCCTTATCACACTGGGTAAACTGCCCTTTTTATGCCTCAATCTCCTAGTTTGCTAGTCTAGCTTGTTGGCACTGTGAATTCAAGAGGGCTAAGGCTCTTTCTTCAGATTGATTTCACAAAGGTTGTCATATATAATGCTGATTTAAGACAAACTCTTTGCACATTGCTGCAATATAAATTGAAGTAACTACATGTATCACTCCTTGATAACAGGTTTTCTAGGTGTTTCCAGTTTCTGGTGCAACTGGAGCTTGTTTATGTGCCCCTTCGTGCTTTCATCACACACTATGGTACTTACACATATTTCAGCATCCTACTCCTCCAGGAAAAAAAAAATAAAATTATTGCTGGCACAGACAGTACATGAATGTTTACATTGGCAGCAATGGACAACACTTCCTAAGAGGGTTTTCATTAGCGCAAAAAGAATTTTTCAAAAGCTTAATATTCCTACTGTGACATCAGTTTGCACACACAGCCTCAAGGATGGCACTAGAACAAGTACTTCCAGAGTTTGTGAAAAGGAAACCTCTCAAAACATTAATGATTCAAAATCTAATTCTTAATCTCAGACCTTGAAATCTGACATTTTGGAGCAGCTTTCACATTCTGTGTTAAGTGAATTCTTGGAAAACATCTTTTTCTAATTGAGGGTTATTGTGAAATCTGATGAACATCAGAGAAGTTTTCATTTGTTATATAAGACAAAAAGCATGGTCTAGTGTGTGCGACAGAGGACAGGAGATTAGAACTGAGACCATGGCTATATTTTGCTGTTGTTGGCATTTTTTAAATACAAAGAAAAATATATTCTCAGGCCAATCACAAACACTTTCAGTCACTAAAGTTGAAAGGAAACACCACTTCAAGACAAACAGTGCCATCTTTAATGCAAAACAAAACGTCGTAGTTAGATTTGACAAATAATATTTGTTCTCTCTATTTAAATAATTTAATTAAGGAATATACCCCAGTCTTAAGGAATTGTATTCTGAAAAATGGAAACTTCATTTTAAGGAAAGTAAAACAAAAAATTCAGTTTTCTAAAGCAGGAATGCAGCTTCACAAATGAGTAGAGATATTAATGTGAAGCAGGTTTGATTTTTTTTTTTAAACATAAGTCTACTTGAAATGTAGATGAAAAGAAAAATGTCAGACTCTGAGGCAACCCAAGTATGGGCTGTCACTGAAAAAGCTGATGTTACCAAGTTGTGGGGTTCAATCCTAGTTCTACTACTGACATGCAAAATTTCACTAAGGAAAGTCAATCTTTGGCCTTTCACTCTGATGTGGGAGGCCTTCACACATTCTGTGCCTGTAGGAACCTCTGCTTGATGGACAGTCTGTGCCATGCCAGAGGTAAGGAGGAATAGGGACATTTACAGTGATTTCCAGTGCAATTAGCTTAAACCCTTCAAGAACTTACCAATATGGAAAAAAGGGTACTTCCTACTTCCATAAGCCACATTTTGTTAGAGATCAGAAAAGAGTTATATCATCTGTGTCCTCATTTACTAACATTTTATTTACTTTAGTTATTTATTTTATCAACTGTTTCATTACAGACCTGATACTACAACATAAAGTAGGACAAGTTTAATATTTGTGAGAAGCTTTGATATCCTTAGGTAACAATACATTCACAGATGTTGGTAATAGTTGCTTAAAAATGTAATGGTTTGTGTCAAATCCCAGCACTAAAGAGTAATCAGTGTTTGCTCTGTACAGGGATGTTACTCCTCTGAATCTGAAAATGGCTATCACTCTTATGCAGACATGGAAATTTCAACATTACAAGCTTATTTGTTTCTCAAGTTACTCATGAGTTCAGAAGGGTGTCTTCCCATGAAATTAACTTGGATGAACTTAACTTGGATGGATTCAATTCTGGACCAATGAATCAGACTAAACGCTTTGACACAGGGACAATTAGAAGTTCCTATGGTGTTCCTATGACTACTTCATGTGAACGCCAAAAAATGTAGCATTACAGTTTTGAGCAATTAGAGTTTGTCTAAGAAGTATCAGATCTAAACTATGGATGACACTGACACTATTAGAAATCCCAGATGTGATTATAACATGTTCACTAGAAATGGTGGAAGAATTATCTAAAGTCTAATCCACCAAGCTTCATCCACAAACTGGACTACTGGCAAACACAATCCTTGCAATGCAACCACTTCCACAGTTTATAATGTCTATTGAACTAGGCACAGAAGATGTACAACACCCAAGCAAAATGGAAACAGGATCTTCAAGTAAAATTAAAGGCAAGTTAAAAGCCACACAGCAAAGATACTGTTACTGAGTGCCCGGCTCGGTATTCCTTTGCCGGTAACATCCGATCATGATCCATCAACAAGGAACTACACAACATATTATGATATATGTCACCTCTACTCTTCTCGAGGTTAATATAATTGATGTACGATGTTATCTATTGAGATATGTTCTATGGCTTTTGTCTCTGAAAATCTTTCTTGTATATGCCATAGAATACTGGATAAGAAAACACACTGTTGGCCCAATCCTTTGCTGCCAACTTGATGTGCCATCATGTGGTCTCTCTATACTCTTTAAAATTGTTCACAAGAAGTCTGTTGATAATAACCCTTAGTCATGGGAATGATACATATGCATACATAGCAGTCAGTCATGCTAATTAGAAAACACTTGATACAGAATCATATTTAAAATCACATGCTGACCAATTTTAACCTTCCTTTGTTTCTGCCTTCGTGTTGTGGTTTAAACCCATCTGGCAAATAATCTCCACACAGCCACTCCCTTACTTCTCACCCTGACCTCTGCTGATATGGGGAGAAGAATCAGAGGTAAAAAAAAAGTAAAACTCACAGACTGAGGTAAGAACAGATTAATAATTGAAATAAAACATAATAACAGCAATTGTAATGAAAATGTAGATTAAAAAAAACAACAAACAAACAAACAAACAAAAAAACCCAGAAAGAAATAAATCCAAGAAAGACAAGTGATACACAATGCAATTGCTCACTACCTCCTGCTGACCAATGCCCAGTCAGTCCTCAAGCAAGAATCAGCTCCTCCCAGCTAACATCCTCCTGTTTCTGTACTGAACATAATATCTTATGTTATGGAATATCCCTCTAGCTAGTTTGGGTTATCTGTCCTGGCTACGGTCCCTCCCAGCATCTTGTGCACCTCCTTGCTGCTAGAGCACAGGAAACTGAAAAGGCCATGACTCTGGGTACAAACCACTTAGCAACAAGTAAAATATTTCTCTGTTATATAATAACAGATAACATTTATCTGTTAACACAAAACTGTTAACATTATTCTCATACTAAATCCAAAACACAGCACTGTACCAACCACCAGGGAAAAAATTATGCTGGCTGAAACCAGGATACTTCACTAACACTAATAGCCCAGTCTCCAATTAGCTTTTGTTCTAAACATGTACTGTGTTCATGCACTGTGTGGCTAAAATGCATATCTCTGACATCTTCACACAAACTATTTTCCTGGACTTGCACAAATTTGTCTCAAGATAGCTGAGTCATTACTGCTTTCCTGTCAAGATAGATTTCTCTAATTATCTTTGTGTTACCCTGTGTCACAGAGTTATGTCTGACAGACACCGCCTAAAATATTAGAGATGCTGTCTTATTCATGCTTTCTTGTTATGCTATCCTCTGCTAAGGTTCAACACCTGGAGGATAGATGTCATAGCTAAAGCTACACCACACATTAGCTGAAAAATTGAGACTAACATCCATGCCAACCCCCTGAATCCCCATACCAATGTGCAAAGCATGGACAATACCACTTCCAAACTTGTTAATGAGAATGTAGCTGTGCTGCAGACACATAGTGAATATGTGGAAAGGGCTTTTGTTCTATTATGATCTGGGGTCCAGCTGTGGGGGCGGAGATTTAAAATGGTACAATAGCTGTAGGGTTTGCAGCTTGTTTCCAAGATCTTTATAACATCCCACATTCTGAGTATTGGCATGTGACAAATAGGACAGTAAAATAAAGGCTATGTGCCATGTTTCTAGCAGGGATTGCTTTACAATTTCTTCTGCTCTCCTAGGATCTTTAAAAGAAAAGGCACAATGTAGATAAGTGTCCTTTTCCTTTATGAAGCTGTCTGCCTTGATGCCTTTGTTAGATGCTTCTAGGACTGAGATCATGTTAAAAAAAAAAAAAAAAAAAAAAAGAAAAGAAAAGAAAAAAAAGGCAAACCAAAGCCCATGAATTTGATCAGTAACAAGAACCAAAGTTACATGAGTTACATCATGGAGATATTTTTCTTAGCTGAGACAAACTGTAAGGATATTGTAGCCTACTGCCTGGATACCTAATATTCTTTATGCTTTTGCTAGTGATGTGTGGTTTTGACAGCTGCAGAAGTTAAAAAAGCTATTACTACTAATTATCAAGTATTAAACAAGATTATTCCTCTAAAATAATACTAGCAAAGTTGGGGGTGAACAAAGAACTCAAATGTTTTGCACTTTTGTTTCAGAGGGCCTAGGGTAAGTGGGTGGTCCAGTGTTGGAAAATCTAGATTCAATTATTTGCCTTTAAAATTCAGAGGCAGGTGGTCACCAGTCAATGAAATGAGCATATGAGAAAAACCAAGCATAGGTGGAGAGGCAAGTCTTTGCAACGTTGAGTAGAACACATTGCCTGCAACTGACTTTCCAGAGGTCTTAAGAGCTACAGGAGATATGAATAAAGCCAAACTTCAGACTAAATTAATCAACTCATATTCTCAGGTTCCCTATATCCAACGGAAGAACAACGGTCCCTACCAAGGGGAAGTTGTAAGTTAGAGCACCAAATGAAACAATATCCTCTGACTACAAGCTGTTCAAAAGAACAGATCACAATTGTATTTCTCTGGCACCCAGAATCTCATGGTGTTTTTGGTGCTAAACCAAAACTCTTATTATGCTCCAGAGCTTGTAATCTCAGTGAGTAAAGAAACGAGCCAGTGCTTGGAGAACACAAGGATGAAGAGAGTAAATTACTTCACTAAGGTTACATATCAAGTATATGGCAGAAATTTAAACAGTGCAGTCTTGTCTAATGTCCTTTTTCAGGACTGGAAGCAGTGTACTGTGAACAACAAAAGGACTGAACAGCTTTTCCACTGAAACTACATTTGTTCAGATCTTGTTTGTATGATGTATTTTCCCTAGGTGTGAGGAAGAGGTATCTGCACTGAATTAAATCAGATCTTTTGATTTTTCCAGTTCCTTCAAGGAATAAAAATAATCACTTCAGCTTTAATTTGCCCACTGGCATGCACAGACGTTAGTGCCTCAGACTGCTGAAACAAATGCTGAAATTTGTAGATGGAGGCAACCACAATGCTTCACTTAATTGTATTCTATCTCTTGTAGGTATCACTTGCATGAAAAGGCACAGGGAAATAGAACTGTACACTTTGAATATTCACCTGCTTCTCAGAGCTTAGATTTGTTAGTAAAATGGACTGAAATGTGAACCTCAGGGTAAGTTTTATCCCTAGCCTTGGCTGTTTTATACACTATCTCATCAGACTTTTTCATCTAAGCTTCAATTGCTCATGCCTTAGAGACTATCCATAATAGTCTGAAGAATTTGTTGGCATTTTAACAACAGTATGTTATAAGCATGCTGAAATCTAACTTCTGCAAGGGCCAGTGATACCTCTTCTACAATGAAAACAAACCAACCAACCAAAACTCCAAAACAAACAAAGAAACAAAAACCACACAAACAAGCCTCCCAGACCTCACCAAACAAACACTTATCTTAATGTTTTGGGTACTGAGACAGTTATTATTTGTACGCCACTGCCCCAGTGTGCTTCCTATACTGTAGTTCTATTTCCCTGTCCTGTCTTGCTAACAAAATCCATATGCCTGCTCTGTAAAGGAGTTGAGCAGCACCGAGCTAGCCTTTTAAGATGTCATCTTGTACATTTGGGCCAAGGTGATTGGTGTGGGATGTCTCCAACTGGGAAGCAGCCATGTCTGAAAACCGGAAGCAGAACAGAACCCTATTGTGGTAGGCCTGAGTAGGCCAAAATAGGCCTGAACATGTCCTGGCTTGCCCAGAGATGTTTTTCTGCTCTCCCTCCTTCTGTTATGGGGAGAAGCAACAGCAGGCAATAGGACAAAGAACCTGGAGCCGCTGAGTCTAAGGACTCTGGCCTGCCCAGACTTGTTTTGCTCCTGTTTACATACTGTGGTAAACATGGTACACAGACTCGGCTTGTGCCTGCCTCGTGCAAGGCCTATGGTTTTCCCAAATTGGGGTAAAGCAAGCCTATGGCTTTAACTAATATGGTCAAGCATGGCTAACTGCCATTCTGATTAGCTATTCTGTGTCCAAAGGCACATTAGTCTCAGGTTGTATTGATAAAAAGAGATCAGCAGGTAACATAATGTGCTCTGCCATTGTATTCATGCCTGCGGCTGCCTGCTACCACTGCCATTGCTCTCTGCTTCTGGCAGTGTTCTGCCTCATTGCCTTACTGCCTTCTGCAGTATTATGCTTTGCTAAGCTTAAGTTGGCTCTGCTGAGCTGCCTGGAAGCAGCCTGCCTTGAATTTACCAGGAACAGGTGCTAAATGCCTCCAGCCAGTGTGACATCCATGCTAAGACTGCACACTGCAAGACATCCTGTCTACACTTGAAAGTCTCCTGCCAAGACAGGAAGTCCTGGAGGTACACAGATCGTCCAGAGAAATCAGGACCAGATTAGAGATAGTCTGCCTCCTCTTCCCAGCAGCCTGTGAAGCCTGGGAAGAATCAGAAGCTTTAGCAGCTAAGAAGATGCCAACAGAATTCTCCAAAAGCATTTGGGTACTGTCTGAAGCTGTTGCTAGCTCTGCGAGTCAGGAAATAATATTTTGTAAGTACTCAGGCCTCTTTTCTTTCACTTGCACAAATCCTAAGTCCTTTATCTTCAGAAACGGAAGGCTATGTTCAAAGGAATTCTGAAAACTCTTCCTACAAAAAGCTCTTTGCAACAGACTCCTTTATCCAGCAGAAAATGCTTTGACTTCAGAGGAGCAAACCATGAAGCAGGACTCATTACAAAAGGGTAAAAAAATTTTGTGTTAAGCAGAATGAAAAGGATGGAAAGGATCATCCTACATGGCTTGCTTGAAACACTGGTAAATGTACTGAGAAGTTTCTAATCTAAGAACAAATGCAAATCATTGATAAAGCATGCCAATATCCGAGCCTTAGCCAATGTACTTGCTTGCAGGCTCAAATACCTTAGAAGTTCTTGGGCTCAAGGTATTCACAATGTTTAAATTCAGTCCAGCTTTACACATTCTCCCTAAATGGTCCCAGATATAATAAACTGATTAAAAACAAAACCTGTAATTTCATAATCTGCAAATTCCCCAAGCATTTTCTAATACATTATTTTCAGTGATCAGGTTTTGACCAGTATTTCATTTACTTTGCTGAAAAATACATATAAACAAATCTAAATTACACATCCAAACTTTTACACAAAAAGACAAATTTGTTCTGAACAACTATTTTCAAGGCTAACTTTTTTTTGGTATATGACTCTTCATCTAAATTCTTCTCTAATCAAATCAGCATTTTTTTTTCATTCATGTAGTCAATTGGATGTAAAGCCAGTTTTTAATCCAATCATTTACTGAAAGAATCTTGAACAGCTGTGTAATTTTTGTTCATTTGCACACTGGTTTAGCTACATTAATGACCTGTATGAGATGAACACTGTAGCAGTGAATATATTGTGTAAAGCAGTATGAAACCTGCTAATACACAAGTCAGAATGAAACTGAAAAATTGTGAAGGACTTTTGCTAAGCAGTGAATTGCATCTTGTTTCTCTAACTAGCTGTTGGATATGTTCAGATGAATAGGTGCAGACAGTTGGGGTTTTACTCTGCCATACTTTGCACAAGCCAGATGGCAGGCAGCTCTATCCAAAAGTCATGTAACCATATGAACATGGCATTGAGCCTGAGCTAAAATACCTTACATTTTACCACATGTCTTCTGATTTGGACTTTTCCTATCTGGTGGGCTCAGAAACATGGGCAAAGCAGACGTACAACTGCTTCCACTCACCCAGTAAAGCATCTCCTCAAAAAAATCCTTTCCATGCAGTTTCTGAATGGGCTTTGATGCACTAAAATGAAATACACAAAAAGTTCAAGATAAAACACATTTCAGTACAAAATCCAGTTATTCCAAGCAATATTCCACCTCAGTAAAGTGCCTTATCCTCTTTATTTTCTTAAATGCCTTTTGTCAAAAGCAACAACAACCTGTATATATTTAGTTTTTTAGAATGATGCTTATCAATAAGAAACTATCTCATGAAGAAATTCTGAGCACTTCTACATTTAGTACATAATCATAGAATCATAGAATCATAGAATGGTAAGGTTGGAAGGGACCTCAAGGATCATCTAGTTCCAACCCCCTACCATAGGCAGGGACACCTCCCACTAGTACAGGTTACTCAAGGCCTCATCCAATCTGGCCTTGAACACATCCAGGGAGGGAGCAGCCACAACCTCCCTGGGCAACCTGTTCCAGTGCCTCACCACCCTTACTGTAAAGAACTTCCTCCTAACATCTAGTCTAAATCTCCCCTCTGCCAGTTTAAGCCCATTGCCCCTTGTCCTGTCATTGCAGGACCTTGTAAATAATCCTTCCCCAGCCTTCCTGTAGGCCCCCTTCAGATACTGGAAGGCTACTATCAGGTCCCCTCGAAGCCTTCTCTTCTCCAGGCTGAAGAGCCCCAACTCTCTCAGCCTGTCCTCATAGGAGAGCTGCTCCAGCCCTCTGATCATCTTTGTGGCCCTCCTCTGGACCCGCTCCAACACTTCCATGTCCTTCCTGTGCTGAGGGTTCCAGAACTGCACACAGTACTCCAGGTGGGGTCTGACGAGAGCAGAGTAAAGGGGCAGAATCACCTCCCTTGCCCTGCTGGCCACGCTTCTCTTGATGCAGCCTAGGACTCGGTTGGCTGTCTGGGCTGCATGTGCACACTGCAGGCTCATGTTGAGCTTTTCATCAACCCAGACTCCAAGGTCCTTTTCCTCAGGGCTGCTCTCCAGCCATTCACCACCCAGCCTGTATTTGTGCTTGGGATTGTGCCTACCCAGGTGCAGGACCTTACACTTGGCCTTATTGAATTTCATCAGGTTGGCCTGGGCCCAACTCTCCAGCCTGTCCAGGTCCCTCTGGATGGCATCCCTGCCCTCTAGCAAGTCGACTGTGCCACACAGCTTGGTGTCATCTGCAAACTTGCTGAGGGTGCACTCCATTCCTCTGTCCATGTCACTGACAAAGATGTTAAACAGCACTGGTCCCAGCACTGACCCCTGAGGGACACCACTTGTCACTGGTCTCCAGGTGGACATTGTGCCGTTGATCACCACTCTCTGGGTTCGACCATCCAGCCAATTCCTTATCCAGCGAGTGGTCCATCCATCAAGTCCATGTTTTTCCAGTTTGGTGACCAGGATGTCATGTGGGACAGAGTCAAATGCCTTACTCAGGTCCAGGTAGATGACATCAGCTGCCCTTCCCTTGTCCACTGTCGCTGTGACTTCATCATAGAAAGCCACTAAATTTGTCAGGCAAGATCTGCCCTTGGTGCAGCCACTGCTGGTTCCCACCAATCACCTCTGCTTTGTTTTCCATTTGCCTTAGCAGGACTTTCAGCAGGATCTGCTCCATGATCTTGCCAGGCACAGAGGTGAGGCTGACTGGTCTGTAGTTTCCAGGGTCATTCTTTTTACCCTTCTTGAAGATGGGTGTTATGTTTGCCCTCCTCCAGTCAGCAGGAACTTCACCAGTCTGCCATGACTTTTCAAATATGATGGACAGTGGTTTGGCAACTTCATCTGCCAGTTCCCTCAGGACCCGTGGGCGGATCTCATCAGGCCCCATGGACTTGTGCACATTCAGGTTTCTTAGGAGCTCAAAGGTGAATTCCCATGAGAAAACCCCAATATCTTGCTTCTCTGGAACTTTTTTATGAAATATTTTTGTTAAAAATGTATTAACTTCTTGCAAGGAAAACTTACTGTGCTTAGTATTTCAAGAGTTTATCTGTGTTCTTAGACTGACCAAAACCACACTCATCCCAATGGATGTCTGGATGGTTCAGTGAGTTGACTGACTAAATGCTAGGTCCCATGACAGAGCAAAAGTCAAGGCATGAAGCCTGACATGACAAAAAAGATTCTCACTATGGTGGTTTGTAACAGTTCCTTACGAGCTGAGAGTGAAGGCAACACAGCATTACATCAAGTTAACAAAAAAACTCATACCACTTTAAATAAGAATAGATGATTATATGAGCTCCCCATTTATAGCTTATCCCCTAGGGAGGAATACATAAGCATTTAACTTGCTGGATGTATTTTCTTTAGGATCTTTAGGCTTGTAAAGAAAAGTGTTCAGAAGGCAATAGGTAAGAACAATACAGTAAAAACGGGTATTAACTACTCAAAGCATGTAAAAAAAATACTGAAATCAAGGTCAAATTTTATTTCAAAGAAGAATTTCAGTGTAGAAATAACCATACAGTAACAGTATGACACTGGAAAAAGAAATTATTTTATCGTAGTGAAAACTATCCTAACAAAATATAGGATAAAAATGTGGAATCAGCATGAAAATGGAATTTGACTGCCATGAAATGCTGATGTCGCTCAAATCCACCCTGCAACATTGTGTCTGACTCAAAGAGATTTTGGGAATTTCATTTGTAATTCATCTTTCCACTACTTGATATCTTTCACGAACCTTAAGGAGCTTTATATACACTCTATCAATCTTCCTGCAGCCCTAAGAGGCAAGGAAGCATTATCTTTATTTTACGCATAGTAGACTTAGAAACAAAGAGCACAAATGAGTAACACGAGATCACACAGCACTTCAGAGAGACAGCCTAGAACACCACCAGGAGACCAGACTGAGCATTCTATTCTCACTTGACCAAATTTCTTCTTGTTGCGGGAATTGAAAGAGTGGAAGCCAATTAGCCACCTGTTTCATTGTTTGCCGTTTTCAAGACATCTGATGTGTGCTTAAGTGGAGCAATGTGCTTCACACATACAGGACCTCCTGCTACTCCAGGAGGCTGAAGTTTCACACATGACCAGGACTTTTCACTGTGTAAAACATAAATTGTACACATTCCAGACTGCTGTTTCTATTAAACAAATGTTTTGGCTGGAAACACTGATTCCGTTTCACCTCTGTTGTTTCTGATTTCCTATTGCTGTTTCCTTTCTTTCCACTCCTCTTCCAATACTGGTGCCAACACGCTGACCACACACACACACACACAGAGGTCATGGTTGCTCGTAGCCAGCTGGCAGGTGGTGGATATTTTTCTCACAACATATATATGTGTGGATGACTGCTCTTGCTGTGTGACTGACTTAGTTGCTGGCAATACTTTTGGCTGGGGTATACTCTCTGGTATTATTTTCGTTCCAGACATTTGATGGGTTGACTCTCCTGTTTTGTTCTCCCAGACACTATTTTTCAGCATTCCCCTTTTTTTGCAGCCTGAGACAGTCAGGACTGTGTGGGTGTCTTTAACCATGTTTGCACAGGTCCAAGCCTTTCTGTCACTTTATATAGCTAAGAAGGGAACTATGGTGTGGAGGTATCTGTGTGTATAGTCATGCAGTGCTCTCCATGGTTATATGCCTCTCACTTCTTGCATACGAATTTGTTTCTGTATGTATGCAGGTATGCATGGTCCTGTGTCCTCCTGATTTTGTGAGCATGTGCCTATGTTCAAATACTTCTACTGGTGTGTCCATTTGTAGAGTCTGTGTATACCTGAGTATGCACATTTGTTAATGTGAATAGAAATTCATCTTTTTGGTACATACAGAAAAAAAATTAAATGTATTATTAAAACTGAAAAGTCAAATGGTAGCTATGTGAAAATACTGTAACTCTGTTCATTCTGAATTACGACTCTGTGAAGACATTGCATCTATATATTTCAAATTAATTCATTGCTCAAGGTAGATCTGCTCAAGGAAGGCTACATGGAAAAGTAGTCTTCTGCCTCATTTATTGGAATATCTAGTTGGAGAATCAGAGAGATGATTAGAAAATTAAGATCCTCTGGATCTTTCACTCAGCACCTCATCCCTCCAGACCACCTTCTGCAGTCTCTCTCTATCCTAGACTCAGTCACTCTGGCCAGTTCGTTATTCTGATCTCCAACTCATTTTCCAGCCCATTCCAGCTTTCATTAGTTCCCCATCTCTTTCCAAATCAGCCACTGTTAATGCAACTTTCTTCTGCCTTTGACATCCTTCAGTTCCTTGCCCATACTATCTATTACTTTCTTTTTTTCCACCAAATACCTAAATGATATGTAAAAATAAGTCACTTCTGCCTTGATTTTATACCCAAAACACACTATGTTTGACAGCCATAACAGACAACTATCAAGAACATAAGAATAAAAGTAGATTTCTACTATTCTTATTATAAGCAGTTCAAGATTCCTGCAACACCTGGAAGACAGACAGAACCTCTATTTTAGAACTGTTATTTTGGAAGCTCAGAAGAAGGAAAAATTACTCAAGAGACAATGTGCAAAACAATGACCTAATGACATTATGGTATGTCCAAACAATAATGAATATTTATGAAGTGACATAGGACACTTTACAGCGTAGTCCTGAAACATTTAATTACAACACAAGTATTATTTCTCGAGCCTTAAACTGTAGCTCTTGCTGGCAACATATTGTCAATGAATGAAGAAAATTATAATGTGGCACTGGTAAAATGGTGACATCAGCCAAAAAGCAATGTTTATAGATGCACACCATGCACTAGACACTGAAAGGAATACAAAAGGAATCTTCAGCTCCCTAACCATAGCCAGAATAGTTGGGAAATTATCCTGAGGAGATTGTTACAGCTTCACCTTCCAAGAACCATGAAAAGACAGGAAACTATAACAGGCAAGAGCAAGTTAACCTATGAATCTTATCTACAGCAGCAAAATCAAAGAGTACATAAATAGAGTCCATAGCTTACCATATACACATAGACCTCCAGGGACTGTTAGGGACTCTAAACACACAGCCCAAACTAGTATTTTTGAAAATAGATTAAAATACTCCCTAAGAGTCTTAAAGGTATTTGATACATGCCACAGTATTTCTTTTATGAATGCACTTCCATGGGTTACTCTGAGACTTCAGCGCTATTTGAACAACTAGGAACTTTTCAAAATCAATGCCAGTGTGAGTATGGCAGACTTAGAGTCCAGTGCTCTGAGGACACACCTTGTAGTCACCTGCTAACAACAGGTCTTTTCCAGATGTCTTCCACTCATCAGTCTCACTGGAGGAATGGGAATGTATGAAGTGCATTCTAGCTCACAAGACAGTCAATCACAGCCAGTCAGTACAGTTACATTGGCAAGAAACCGCCAGTACTAAAGTGTGTGGTTCAGTGGAGAAAGTGTTACTGGCTAACTACAGCAATGACATTTAAAGAAACATTCAGGCTATTCTAGTAGGGCTTTTCAAGAGGGAAATTACTTTTGTTTACTCTGGAACAAGTTTTAGAAACTTTTTGTGCTCATACACTTCCATTAAACCATGCAAGTTTTCCTAATACTATATAGCCATTTTTTCTTTATCCTTGGAAGTATACTGGAAATAGAATTGTTCAGAATGTAATATAATTTTGTCTTCATTACTATTAGCAATAGATTTAACTTTCTACTGAAAATCTGTTATTGCGATTCATGCTGCATTTAAATATATTCCAATTGCTTTAAAACACAGATTTCAGAAATGTGACTGACCACTCCAATCAGAAATGCTACCCATTTGAAATTAGAAGCCCTATGCATAATAAAGTAACTATTTTCAAGTAACTTCTAGATTTATGAAGGCTCTTTCCAATAGCTCAGATGCTAGAACTCCCTCTAAAAAAACCCCAAAACTCCCAAAAAACCCCAAACCCAACACAAAAATACACAGACTATTCCTTAATTAAGTCTCAATTCTAATACCTAAAAAATATTTCTGGACTCTCCACCATTATCTGCTAGCTGTAATAGTGATACACATGTACATTAGAAAGGTTAATTACTGCATATTTCTGAAGTAATTTATGATCCTAATACTAAAATATTTGTATATCATTTTCTTTGTAAAGAGAAAGCCCTTTTCTTCAGATTGGTACAGCAAGAAAAATTTGGATTATCACAGAATCACAGAATGATAAGGATTGGAAGGGGCTTCTGTGGGTCAGCTAGTTCAGCCCCGCTGCTAAAACAGGTTCATTTAGATCTCAGATTGTATGGGAAAATGTCCAGGCAGGTTTTAAAAGATTCCATAGAAAGAGACTCCACAACCTCTCTGGGCAGCCTGTTCCAGTGCTCCATCACCCTCAAAGTAAAGAAGTTGATCCTCATGTTTAGGTTGAACTTCTCATGTCCTATTTTGCATTCATTGCCCCTTGTCCTGTCACTGGACACCACTGAAAAGAGATCAGGCCCATCTTCTTGACACCTATCTTTAGATATTTATAAGCATTTAAAAGCATTATCTCCAAATTAAAAGGCATTGTTCAGGAAAACTTCAACATTTACTCATATAATTCCCTCTTAATTATTTTGCTTCATCCAGTTGGTCAAACATTAATTCAAAAGTAGCCAAATGCCTAATTGTTCTATTTTATTCAGTCCTGTTTAAAATTTCAATGTAATTTATTAGAACTCTTTTTTCCCCCACATTTCTAGGCAATCTGGATTAGATGGGCAGAGTTAGAATTTGGCATCCACAGAACAGACCTAACCATGTAAGTTGCTCTTATTCAGATCTTCCTAGCATACCAGCTGCTGTTTTACAGGCATCCAACCTAATGGCAAGTGTTGAAAATTCAGTCTCCTTCAACTACTTGCTGGCCTCATTAATGCCACAGAGTTAATAATTTATTATTGCTATGGTTTATTTGTATTGAAATAGTACCTTGGAGGACTCACTGTATGTATAGTCCCTGTCCCCAAAAGTTTACAAGTGTAAACAAGAAGTGTAAGATAGAGTAAGATAACTCAGCGCTACATTACTCTCTGAGTGACTATAAAAGTGACTAGAAGTAATTTGCCCTGTGAGCTAAAGCCAACAGAAATCACCCACAAGCTTCATGTAAATGATGTTGAAATGCATCTTTCTGTAAAACAAAGTGCAGGTAGAGAACAGAAGGATGTATGGAGTACATATTACAGACTACATACACATGCTGAATGTAGGGGAAAAAGAAAAACAACAATAAAGAACTATAAAACCTATTGCACAGGTTAGCATATTTCTTATAGAATATTTTTCAAAGAATGGTGAAAAGTTGAAACAACACACAGGATAAAAAGATACTTTGTCCCCAGGGCAAGTACTATAATAATCAATTACCTCTTGAATTGCAGGAACAAAATTAACCAACATGATGGAAAGCACCATATCGTAATAAAAGATACCATATACAGATGACCAGAAATTGGGAATTTTATTTATTTGAAACAGCAGATATAATATACAGTACCTCTATGCCTCCTGATGGAATATTTCTAAATGGGCTACCCATATTTTGCAGCATGACTGCACTTTGATTTATGAAGCCAAAGTAAATTATATGCTTCGCCAATAAAAATTCCTTGCAGAGGCAGCCTTTTTCCATTTCATTTTAAAGTGAATATGAAAAGAAACACATACAGAGACTTTTTAAAGAAACATTGCTATGTAAACTGTATTATAGAGATATGAGAGCATGTTTGTGCATGTCTATAAGGGTATTTTCTGTACTGAAATAATTTTTGACACGGAAAAGATGGGAAGCCACTTTGCATCTACGCAGATAGCACAAAAAGTACTTCCTGTCTGAGAAGTGAAAATGGGGAAAACAACTCACTGGCTCCTTTTACAAACAAGTGACATCCCAGTAATTTTGTGTTATACAGTAAGTCCTTGTTAGTGTGTTAATAGAGATAGCTGCCTGGCAAATGATAGCAGACTGTAGGCAGCTGACAGATGCAATGCACACTAAATCATGCATTACCTGTCATGGGAAATACCTGACACACTGATGGTACTTGCATTGTTAGCATATGAGTTCCATCATGCTTATCTTAAATTACACTTTCAATGCTGCCATGTAGCCAGTGCAAATGGAAGTGGAATGATCATGAACACATTAAGTCAAGGCAGCTATAGCTCCTCATCCTTATGGATATTCACAAGATCCAGTTTCAGTCGTCTAGTTTAGCTATCTGTGGGATGGAATCCACCTCACTTAATGCTGGATGTGTAAAAGCCAGATGCCTTATCTTTTCCAGAGTACTGCAGCTTTAATCTGCGGGTGTACACCCTTCACATCCAGATTCCACAGAAATCAATCTTAATAAAATAATTCCTTGGCATGCACGGTATAACAATAAGAGGACTGAATCCCTTACTCACATTAGCCCTTTGTGGATAGGCATATGAAGTAAATCCTACCAATTTGGCTGGGATAAGGGTAGATTATGTTGTATGGACAATTCTGCATTTGTTGTCAGAATGAAAGGAATAGATGAAAACCTTTCACGCTAGAAATACGCAGAAGCATTAAACAATTCAGCTCAATAAAAACTTACTCAAATCTAACAGAAGCCATCAAATCTTCTTCCCATAGATTCTGGTGGAAAAGCTGAGATGAAAATTTGGAGAGCTAGATCTCAATAGAACTTCAAATCTCTTTCCATGGTGACAATTCAGATATTTTCAATGGGACTTTGCAACAATTTGGAGAAGTGTCTGAGGCAGAGAGATCAACAAAAAATGCCAGTCTTAGCAGATGACTCTTCCAAGCTATTCGCTTAAATGATCACATTTTCAACAGAACTTTATCATTATCATAACACTTATTTTTCTTCATTTGTGACATCATAATATGCACATATTCTCACCTCCTTATTCAATGTAATTATCATATTCATTCTAAGCATCTTGTTTTCCTGCATTGCACTAATCTTATATTGTATCATCCCTTTCATCCTTCAGTCCCACAGCAATCCCTCCCTTGCTTCTCCCTACCTGTCCTTATCTCAATTCCTGGAACATCCTTGTACTGATAAATCAACTTTGGGTGACATCAGGAAGGGCAGCTTCATATTTTTCATGTTAACATCTCATCCAGTGCCACAGGAAGATTTCCCATATAAAGATAAATAGTCAAGTTGAAATTACTTTCTGCATTCCTTAGTAAAACCAAAGTTTATATATACAGCAGCTAACAGTACTTACTATCTGGAAGGGGAAGAGAAAAAAAAACCTGTCCAATAGCACTGAATAAACTGGATCAACAGGCAACATCATAAGGTTTCTGAAAGACTTTTCTTTACCTTCTTGTGATGTCTATTCAGTTTTGCCACTTGGTCGACATGTATACCTAAGCAGATCATAACTCCTATTATGGATGACATAGTAGTATGTACTCTGGTGTAAAATCTTAGAATCAATCCTTTATTTGCTGTCAAATGGAAGAATACTCTACTTTTTTCTCCTTCCCATCAGGCAGTGGGACCTTCCTTTGAGAAACTGCATAATTAGTCCAGCTCCTCTCTTCCCAAGCTGAAAGCTTTTAAAACCTGTCAGCTGGGTTCCTTGTCACCTGTGCTTACTTCCCATGTCATGAAAGGTCAGCTACCATTACAGAACCTTTAAAAGATCATCTATTCTGTCACTAGGAGGATTTTCTCCCATGTTCATCATTGTACTGTTGAGTTAGCTTAAACTGCAATAAAGCAGAGATTATTTAGAAGTCATCCAGGATATGTTTTGAGTGGCATTTATAACCCCTTTATACTGTAAAAGACCCTGTAACACATGGGTCATGAATTGGAATGCCTGAACTTTCTAGTTCTCCTTGGAATAGTTTGCTAGAATCCTTGCTTCCTTTCTGGGAATAGGGAGAAAAGAATGAGTGAAATTTCTTTGGCAATGATAAGTAACCCCATGATGAACTCGCATTCTCCAAGTAATGAGTGCAAGCGGTATTACATGCAGACTGTTAGCAGGAAGACGAATACAATAAATAACGAATCGTCTTTGGGGACTGGGCACCACTGACAAGCACTGGAATGCCTTCTGGTAAATATATCCTTTCTAAATGTATCATCATCACTGGGTCTGGATCATGTTGCCATAATTCTGAAATGGCTTTCAAGTGCTTAAAAAACATATGAACAAATTAAGCAAAGGCAGTAAATAATAATTAAATACTTTACATTTCAAAAGCACTTTGATCCTAAAGCTCAGTTAAAATCATATTTAGGCACCTGTTAAGACTTTCCAAAATTCTTAACACAGGTACAAGCTTCTTTTGAAAATGCTATTAGGTGCACATACATCTGCATCTTAAGACATCGAAATACCTTTTTTAAAAAGACAATACAAGTATGTAGGTTCTCCACTAAATTTAAGTTGCCTTAGAGGTTAAAGTTTAATGGAAATCTTAGAACTCTATTTTGTAAAGCTCCTATTGAAACAGCAAACTAAAATCAAATATAAGCTTTAATTATTATGTTCATCTGTTTCCCGAAGCTGCCTGTAAGAAATAAGATTCCACCTATGAGATTTTACCTGAATTATGATACTTTCTAGGTTTTTTCTGTAAATGTAGAAAGAAATCATAGAATCAGAGAGTCAGAGAATCATTGAATGGTTTGATTAGAAAGGGGCCTTAAAGATCATCTAGTTCAAACCTCTCTGCCATGGGCCAGGATACCTCTTACTAGATTAGGTTGCTAAAGGCCCCATCTAGCCTGGCTTCAAACACTTCCAGGACAAGAGTTTACAAAATGTCTCTGGGTAACCTATTCCAGTGTCTCACCACCCTTATGGTGAAGAATTTCATCCTTATGCCTAAACTAAATGTAGCTGCTTCCAATTTGTACATATTACCCCTCATCTTGTCTCTACATGCTTTCATAAAAAGTCCCTCTCCAGCTAATCTGTAGCCCGCTGCAAATACTGGAAGGTCACTATAAGGAGGAACCTTCTCTTACCCATGCTGTACAACCTCAACTCTCCCAGCCTGTTTTCATAGGAGAGGTGTTCCATCCCTCTGATCATATTTGTGACCATCCTCTGAATCTGTCCAACAGTTTCATGCCCTTGTGTTTGCAGCTTCAAAGCTGGACACAATACTCCAGCTAGGTTCCCAAGAGAGAAGAGTAGAGGGGGAGAATCACCTCTCTTGACCTGCTGATCACGCTTCTTTTCATGCAGCCCAGAGTATGTTTGGCTTTCTGCACTGTAAGCACATATTTAGCTCATCAGCCAGCACCTTCAACTCCTTTTCCTCAGAACTGCTCTATCCATTCTCTGCCCAGCCTATATTCATGCTTGGGGTTGCTTCAACCTAATGCAGGACATTGCACTTGGCTTTGTCGAAGCTTGTGAGCTTGTCATTGGCCCACCTCTCAAGCTTGTCAAATTCCCTCTAGATGGTATCCCTTCCCCGTAACATGTCAACTGCACCACACATCTCGGTGTCATTGACAAATTTGCTGAGAGTGCTCTCAATCCCACTGTCCATGTCACCAATAAAAGTGTTAAACAACATTGGTCCCAGTGCTGAGCTGTGAGGAACACCTGTTGGTAGCAGAAACACTTAGACATCAAGCCATTGACTATCACTGTTTGATTGTGATCATCAAGCCAACTCTTTATCCACCAAGTTGTTCACCCATCAAATCTGTTTCTTTCCACTTTATAGACCAGGATGTTCTGGGGGAGAGCGTCAAAAGCTTTGTCCAGGTAGATGACATCAGTTGGTTTTTCCCTCGTCCATCAATGCTGTTACCCCATCATAGAAGACGACCAAGTTTGTCAGGTACAATTTGCCCTCGGTGAAGCCATGCTGGCTGTCACCAATTACCTCGTCATTTTTCGTATGCCTTAGGAGAGTTTCCAGGAGGTTCTGTTCCATGATCTTGCCCAGTACAGAGGAGAGACTGACTGACCTGTAGCTCCCCAGGTCTTCCTTGATGCAAAGAAACATCCCCACAGAGCAGTCCATCTCACATCTCAAAAGCACAAAAAAGTAAGCACTTCCCCTTGCCTGCCCAAAGAAACCGCTCTTCAGATTATGCATCATGTTTTGCATTGTCCTCGATCTGCTTTTTCCTCTCTCCCTCTAGCTCCACTATTGGAGTCCTTGGTAGCTTCGAACATCTCAGTGCCTTACCATGTTCTCTGTAACACTGCCATCCTTGGAAGTAATGTCTATTTCAATTTAGCACTGTTTAGTAATTTATAGATCTCATAGGCTGTAGCTAGATTGAAATCTGAATTGCTACTACACTAAATTTCCCTTGGACTGCAGCCTGAATCCACCTTCTTTTTCTTGTAACTGAAGATGCCAGCACCACTTTTTAAAACTAATACACCATTCTCCATTCTGTCAAACTTTGAGTCCCAGCAACTAGTCCTGGATGTTTTCTTTACTGCTTCTTCACCAAAACTCCTCACTCCATTCTTTAGTCAAGTGATTTATTTCTATGACAGTATCTTTTAAAATATGTTTTCTAATGGTCTCTCTTCTCTCATGCAGTCTTTATACAAACTACCATCTCTTTTTCCTGGAAAAGTCAGTCCATAGGTGTGGATTCCTGACCAGACATTGCACTGAGAACTTTGAAGCTAAATAAAACACACCTCAAATCAAGACTGTTTTCAAAGAGAAAGGGACAAAGATTATTAAAGTGGATAAGGAATTTGTGAAAAGCACTGTATTAAGCTGGCCTTTGCTATTTAGTATTTCCTAGGGACTCATGCTACACATAGCAAGGACTTGCTACTGAGTGCGGAAATGAGCCATGGTAAGTTTTTAATGTGCTTTGTTGTGCTTTAATAGCCAAACCCATTAAGCTATAAAAACGTAACAGTACTCATAAAAACTTGACACTCCTCACTATAGACAGGGCTGAGGGAAGTTGCCTCTGCTCTAGCATAACCCTGCTGAGCTACTTTACTAGCTCTCTGACACCCAGCCCTGGGACATGGCGGCACCGCGGCTGCTTTCAGTTCTTATGGAAGGAGCCTGACCCACCAAAAACATGAAGTACAGGCTTAGAGCTTTGTTTGACTACAAACTTTTACTGCCTACTGCAATCCTTTCCAATTTCATAACACATTGCTCCATTGCTTCACAGCTGTCTCACTGCACAAAACCACAGAGGCTAGACCTTGCTGGAGCCAGAAGACATTTATGTAGCTTTTGCCCATCTCACTTAGACTACTTTATGTTTATTTCTCTGGTGGGGTTCTGGAAGATACTAGGATGCTGGCGACAAAGTTTCTGTTCTAACCTGTTCTGTTGTGCTACATCACATTAGCATCAGAATACTGTCTACAGTATTCTGAGCAACAGATTTTGGATGTGTATTCTGTTTGTTTTTACAATATTTCTTCAAGAGAAATTTAATGAATCATGAAATTATTTCTCTGGATATGAAGGTTTCTTCTTTATTTGGAGTTTGTAAACAAAAGAAACCGAGCCAATACATGTGGTCTTTCATTTATGTAAAAGAAAGTGCACCATGCCTTATGACTGCACCTTGCATTTAATCAAAACCCATGAGAGTTTCAGTAGCCCTTTGTTATGCAGAAAGTTCTTTCTACTGTTTCAAATACCTCTGAAGAAACCTCCAACTCCTGAAATCCCCAGAAGATGACACATCAGCAAAGAACTGCAGCTCAACACTTTATTGAACTGATTGTAAACTAACCAGCCAAGTTAGATATTCATCTAACGAGAAGGTGTGAGCTAAGTGTCCACATGACTATCACTAACAATCAGCAATTACTTATTCTATATTTAAAACAAAGTACTTAATTCCGTTGGGAAATTGTAATTTGTTTAACAGCTTTGAAATCCCTTTTCATGTAAAGCCTTAGCCATAGATCACAGAATCAGAATCACAGAAAACATCTGGCTGGAACAGATCTCAAAGATCATCCAGTCCAACCCTCGACCTAGCACTGAAAGGTTAACACTAAACCATGTCCCCAAGCTCCAAGTCCACACACTGCTTAAACACCTCCAGAGACTGTGACTCCAACACTGCCTTGGGCAGACCATTCCAATGTTTGATTATACTCCCTGTGAAGAAAGGCTTCTAAAGAATCTTGTGATAACAGATCAAGCTAGATAAAGAACTGAAATAAGATTTAACATTTTATTTGATCTGCATAGCAACTGGGACCCATCTTAAACTGATATGTTGATAACTCTGCATCAGAGGATACATATGTTACTGTAGAGGTAATTCACCAAGCATTTAATGTGCCTCTGCTGGGCACAGTCACACTGCACATTTAATGCCTACACTTGCTACTGCTACCATCTTCTTTTATTAATAAACGCTGAGCATGAATTTACTTTGCTGGTTCACTTTGTGCATAGTTTTGTCAAGTTCATTGCCCAGACTGGTATATATATCACACCATCACTTCATAAATACATGTCTGGATAAAACATGTTTTGACCATTTGTAAATAATACACGGGAAATAAGGCTAGGAAGACTATCAGGTCATCCACCTCCTTCTCCTGTCCCACAGCATGTTCAGTTCCACCTAACCGTTCATCACAAGTGTTTGTCTTTCATTTCCATAAGAAGCTCCTGCCTTGAAAGACACACATCTCTTCCAGTGCTTCAGGGTCTCCCAGTCAAAAGGTTCTGCCAGCCTTCTCAATGTCAGGAAATCTAGCAGATTTGACACAGTTATTCCACGCTGCTTCTGCAAATGTTGCATTCATATAATTGCACACGCATTCTTTTGAATGTAATAAAACATGGATTATGGGTCCAAAAATAATATAAAACCCATGTTGAACATTATTAATGCATACAAGTAATTTTGTCTTAGCTTTCCCTTCTAAAAAGCAGCAATTTTAATTTTTAAAAGTATTTACTGTAAAGCTATTCCAAGTGAGCCTTACAGAATTCCTGATATTTCTTCTTTCTGTGGAAAGAAGTTCTGCTGCAGAGTTTGGGAGAAAGGGCTGGGAAAGTGTTCATACTGTGCCATTCATACAGATGATGGGTGGGGTTTGAATTCTTAAAGTATACATATCAGTAATACACCTTAGTTTACTTTCAGCTATGCACATCTATGAGAAACGGGTGTGGAGGGCATAAGCAAAATAAGCAACTGAAAACACCAGAAAAAAAAGATGCCACAAGATGCCAAAAACTAGCATGATAGTTCACTTAGATTGATGTTCCTCTTCTGCTCCACTCAAATATTTCAACCCATTGCACTTTAATTGGCATCTTCCTAATGGCTTAGGAGTTATACAATGTTAAAAGTGTGTATGAGATTGAAGAACAAAACATTTTATTTCAAAGCTTCATTTTTCAATTTACAGGGAATGAGAATTTTGATGGAGTTTCAACTGATGATTTCTGTGGTTGCTAGTTTGGCATGATCCCTTTCTGAGCAAGCTGAGATCAATCATAGCAACAATTTATAAGTGACTGGTCCAAATTCATCTTGGATGCAACTCTAAAGTTAATGTAGTGACACTACATTTTGGCCCACAACTTAGTATAGTAGTAGAAAAACAGAAAACATCCCCTTAGTATTCTTTTACAACAACCTAAATACTCACGCGGACCCAAACTATGCAGCAGTGATATGTGGAGTCAGTTTATACACAACGTGTGAATTCTCTTTACTATCAGGGATTCTGTCTGTGTAGATTAGAATGAAAACTCAACTTCAAGGTCTGGTCATCTTTTGTGTTGGTTGTTGTAATTTTTAAGCATATTAAATACAAACTGGGATTACAACCTGAATGACTCTTTCAAATGAGACAGCTGAATGCTGAAAACCTCTGGAAAATTAGTTTTCTGCACTCCTCCACTCATGCACATTTCTGCTGAAGGCTGAAGGACAGAATAGGATTTCCTCAGAATGAGGCAAGAGATTGTTAGTACCTCCTTTCAAAAATGCTGAATAGAAGAAACTGAGACATAGGGATCAAAGAAATATGTAAAAAGAGATACATATGTGGAGAAATAAATTCTGCTAAATCATTGAAATTCCTGAAGAGGAAGGTAAGTACTTACAAAGGATAAGAAATAAGAAAAGAGGCTTCCTGCATTCAAAAGTGAGGCGGACAGAGGCAGTAGCTCTCATTAGACCAAGAAGTATGACTGGAAAATTCAGAACAACTTTCAGTCTCCTGGTGTTAGTTAATCCAAAACAAAATACTACCTTTGCTGTCAAATCTTGCCTTGACTCTGACCATCATAACCACTGTATAATTACCATTGATTCAGAGAAAAAAATCACAAAGGATCCTGTACTACTAAAAGCATTCTTGCTTGAAACTACTAGTTTCCTGTAGAAGTTAAGATTGTATTACAAAAGTATTCTTGGAAACTTGTCAAAATCTCTCAATCTCTTTACTTTCATCTGTCCTGAAGCAGTCATCTTCACATTTGGAACACCTGCTAAGGGAAAGAATACATCTGAAAGTATGTACTTGTGGTGAGTTCTCTATCACTTGCAATTAAGAAAGCAGGGATCCTTAATACAGCTGTTAAAGCTCAGGGAAGAGTTGTGAACACCAAACATACTCCATTGGGCCAGGGTCTCCTACAAGCACTATGCAGGAAGTCACCCAATGTTATCATAACGCTTAGATTGTTATGAATATGCCAGCCACAAAGAACGAGGCCACCTGACAGAGCTGCTCGCTGGGAAAATGCTATAGGATCATTAATTATTCCAGCTGTCACCTTAAGGACAGTGTTCCATACACAACAGAGCAATGGGTCAGCCTTGCCTTAGAGGCACGCTTGCCATCTACTGGTCAGCAGCTGCTCATCAGGCTTCTCGGGATTTTTTTAATCCAGTCCCATCATGTGCAGAAACCTTTCTGTGCTATCAGCACAATACATCCTCTTCTCATCTGCTGCATTACTCAGACCAAGAAAATCCTGGAGAGATCCCAACACAATTTGAAAGATCTTTGCAAAACCAGCTGTGGTCATGGATGGCTCCCAGCTGCTGCTGCCTTTTCCCCACCCTCTTTCCACAGCCTTCAAATTCCACTTGTAAACAGAAGTCTGAAGATGCATATTGCAGCTGGACATTTTAGAACTGATGCAGGGTATATAATGGTATGATGCACTTTCACCAAACATACCTAACCCACTTCCCAATTCCACTTGTTCTCTTCAAAACACTACTGTTTGCACTGGCAACCATTGCTCAGCAGGTTATCAAACCTGCCTGCTAAGTGCATCAGACTGAGCTCTAAGCTTGTATGGAACACTCACTTCAGTAGGAGTCTTTGCTGCCTAGGAAACAAACCGAGTAAAAGGACAAGGAATTCAAAGCCCTATAGGCTGCTGGCTGGAACTTAAAGACCGGTGCCTAGGGTTGCTTGAAATATTTCCTAACAATTGCTTTTGGAGTAAGTAAAAACTAACTTCCCTTTTCTGCAGAAGGGCATGTATCTCAGCAAGCACAATGGCCAAGGGCTTGTGATGCATCTTCTCACAGTAAGGAGACATCTTTTAGTAACAGTAGCTGCTGCACTTCAGGTGAGTTCCAAGGCAGCGCTGCCAACTTGGATGAATCAAGTTGTCAACAAATATGAGCTATCACTGGAATTTCCACCGGAAAGTTCGATTCACTTTCTTAGTGGGTAAAAATAGCTAGTCTTTTTTTTCTTCCTAAATGACTCTGTGTGCATCAGTGCCATGCCAGTGCTAGTAATATCACAGAACTACAACTTCTGCCAATTCTAGTCAATATCTTTGCACTTGGTAACCTATGTAAGGGAAAAATCCTTCAGCAGAGGCTGGCAGCTTCTGAGTGGCAACAGAATGGGAAATGTTTGTCTAATAATTGTCTGTACCATCTTCATTATAAATATAAATGGTGGATCGCAAACTTGTTTTCCAAGTCTCTGGCTCTAGATATATACATCTGTCACAAACATACGTTGTAGTCTTCAAATATGGAAGAATAAATACTGAACTCTCAGTGAGATAAAACTGGAAAAGCAATATTCCCGACACATTCTTTAATGATGGAATAAAGTATATGTCAATACCTGCTGCATGACAACTGCATAAAGAGAAACTAAAGCTAACTCCAGCCTTGTAAAGCACTAATCCTGAGGCTGAACAGTGATGTGCTATCACATGCCTGTGAAATTAACAAAAGAGGAAGGTGGTCTCTAACTCACACAACCACCCACTCCCTCAAGTGGAATTTATCTTCTGCACATCTCAACCATCTGATACACCTCTTTTACAGGCAACAAAAAGCAGCAAACCATATGAACTACAGTAGGGTGAAACAAATCATGCCAAACTGAACTAAGTCTATGCATCTTGGTTCCTGGTTGCTTAATTTCTGTAATTATGCACCATTGATAGTCTGGTAGTGTGTGAATAGAGGCAATTCTTACTCCTTAGCAAGGCAGACAAAATTTGTCACAAAAGATGAATGACAGAGAACCCAGCAGAGGGAAAAGCTATTCTTGCCATAGACTGGAGTCCGAGAGTGTGGATCCAGAATGGAAAGCCAAGGTGAGAGATTGTTCTTGAGCTGTGGGATGGACAGAATAGCAAGTGTTGCTTCCCAAGAAGCACAGCTTTCCCCACCAGCAATAGGCACTGCCTGATATGCTGAAACTCTTCTCTCAACACTGAGTCTTCCAGGGCTCTGGATCATCTCAGAGCATTTTGCTTGCTCTACCACCTAAACAGTACTATGACTCTGTTGTTGGTTTGGGTTTTTTCAGCATTGAAATAATTTTACTATTTCCCAGAAAAACTGAATAAAATACAAAAAACCTTTCTTACAGACCATGTATTATTCTTGTCATGTTATGTCATTTTCAATGGTAGGTGAAAAGGGTTCTTAGAGTTCTGCCATCAGGTTTGATGACAATCTGCATCCCACTGTATTTCATGAAGTTAATAACTAATTAATAAGTTTTTTTTTAATTTAAGGAATGCGCTTGTACAGTCCTAGTTAATTGTATAGTATTTTTGTGAGTGCAAAATGAATGAGCTGTCATACAACAAGTAGTTACCATAAGTTTGGACTGAAGCCCAAATTCAGTAGTATTTTATATTTTGTGAACTTCCCTGGAGTTTTAACCTTCTGGCTACTGATTTTATTATTAAAAATAAAGAGAGAAAAAATATTTTCATATAGATACAACCCTAAAGGGAGCTAGTACGTTATTATATTGTAGAACAAAAAGAACAGATACTATTCCTAGTGCCCTATATCCCCTCTTATATATTTCTTACACTATGTGCTACAACAAAACACAAGCACAGACCACAATAGTTCTTTTGTATAGATGTCTCTAATTACATCAGAAAACATTACTTGGGGATTTTTTAAATATTATTATTATTTTAGCGAGAAACTTAGACCTGCAGTTTAAAATATTGAATGCATTGGTCTAACTACAGGGACTCTTTCTGCAAGTCCTGGCTTGCAAAGCTTTGACTTGAACTATTTAAGAAGAAGAGAGGGGGAGAAAAAAAAGAGAGAGAGAGAGAGAAAGAAAGTACTACTTGGCAAGAGCTTTAATTAGCAGAAATTTCCACACTAGGAATATTATTCTGCATGAGCAGAAATTGCATAGCTCTTGCCTCTAGATGCCTTAGAGATGCCATTGACTGGCCATATTCAGAACAGGGGAATTATGTGACCCAGTGCTAATTTGAATTCCTTTACCAAACACATTTTTATTTCATCATCTCAGCTGCATAAAAGAGTCAAAGTACCAGAACTTTAAAGACGTTGAGTTCCTGCTGTTCTGCAATAAAATAAGGCAAGAAATATTACCCATCCCTGGTTGATTGTTTAATTCTTTCCCAACAATGTCAAAGTATCAATGTCCTACAGGTTTTAGTGCAGGTTAAAGACTGATACAAAGTATATGCCTGAAAAGGAGTTTGGAGTGAGTTAAGGCTAGAGAGAACATTTTAATGGGACATTGGTCCAAAATAGCCCAGCTTGTTCCTACCTCCTGCTGCCTCTTCCTCCTTTTCACAGGACCTTGATTGTATAGAAACACTACAGACAAAAACTACAAACAACAAAAGGTTCGCTCACACCCCCAGTGGAGGTCATGAGCGTGCTACCATGGAGAGNAGGATGGTTTGGCTTATTTATAAGCAAAAATTAATTTACAGGTTTAATACTTTATCAACGTACATCTGGGCAAATATGTGTTTGCAAGTTATTCATTTCATACATCCAAGGGACATAGAGCAATGTGGCCTGGTGTTAATTTTTAAAATGAATCAAACCTCTTTGCCACCATCCAAAAATTACAAACTTGTGGTTCAGAGGCTTTCAATGGTATCTGCTAAGATTTGACACTCTCAGGTTAAAAATCACAAAAGAGTTGTGTTATACCCAGCAACAGTAGCTTTTCCAACAATTTTTCAATTATTGCATTGTATACTCTCCAAGAAAAGTAACTATTCTGGCTACCAAACGACAAACGTTATAAAAGGAGGCAGAAGGAACAAATTCCCCTAAAACATACCACTCTCCTTATAGGCTGTCTTTTAATACAGCTATTCATTATAGCAGCATTTACACCCGCTGGGTGACTATACACCACGATTCAGTACTACCTGTGTCACATGATGAATAAGCGCAACGTGCACCATTCACTTTTAAACCAGCCCACTCCGACCTAAGCCATGTAAATCCTTCAGAAATTCACGCCAATATTCTCCTTCAGATCACACATAGAAATAGCCCAAAGACGAAAGTTTATCCATGCGCAGCCCTTTTAACCCCTACTATTTGAGTATCTGCTTGGAATTTTCAGTGACCCTTGTTGCACTCTTGGATAGTTCACACTGGGTCTTCCAGAGTGTGGACCGGCCGGGGACTTCTCTTTTCTCGGGATCCTTGAAACAAATACTATTTCCGACAGTGCCTTTCCAAGACAGAACTGTCAGCTCTGCCGATCGAAAGAGATAAAAAACTTTTCCACCTCTGTCTGCATGTACGTGTACACCCTTTCCTTCTTATAATACCCTTGCCATCCACCCACCCTCCCGCTCTTTCCCACCGCCTGCCTGCCCGTTTGGTATCTACTTGTTTCTATCTTTCAGAAATTATTTTCAGCCCTCCCTTCGCCGGGGCTGGCAGCCAAGGTGCCGTCCTGCCGCAGCGCCCGCTGCCACAGCGGCGCGGTGACATGTGTCTCCAATCAGTGGCCGGGCGCTAATTAATTTAGGTCCTTTCCCCGTTCCACTTTAAAGAGTGGGGGGATCCTTGCGTTGGAGGAATGTAGTGTCCCTTCCCGGGAGTTCCCCCCTCACCCGAACCCCCGCCACAGCTCCGCTCTGCCGCCCCCGGGCAGCAGCTTCTCACCCCCGGGCCCAGGGATTGGCCCAGCGGAGGCGGCATCAGCGGCAGTGGCGGGGGGGGGGGGGCNGGGGGGCCGGCGGGGGGGGGGGGGGCCTCCCCCACCCTCCCTCCTCTTCCCTCCACCGGTGCGTAAGGGCCAACCGGGGGACCCAGACGCAGGCAGCCACCGAGCAGCCGCCGCTCAGCGCCCGACCTCCCCTCAGCATCCCACGATGGCCGGCCGCCTGACCTGCTGCCTCCTGCTGTGGGCCCTGGGCCACGGGCACTGCCGCTCGCCTGCAGGGGAGGGCGCCGGCAGCCAGTCTGCCTGTCCCGTCCAGCTGCCAGCCGCCCGGGACTCGCCCTCCCCTGGCCGAGACCCCCGCGGGGGCTCTTCTCCGACCCCTGCGCTGGGCAGTATCGCTCAGGACATGGTAGCTGTCCACATGCTTAAGCTCTACGAGAAGTACAACCGGGAAGGGAGCCGGCCCGGCGACGGCAACACGGTCCGCAGCTTCAAAGCCAGGCCGGGTAAGACAGGCCGAGCGAGGGGGGCACCGCCGGAGCCCACTCGCTCCTCTTTCGTTTTATAGTGGCGGGTTTGCGTTGAGGTTGTCACTGGCTGCGGGGTGTGTCACNCTTCCATATCCCCAGAGTATCTGCAACAACGTATCTCTCTTCAGAAAGCCTCTGTTGCTGTGGAGGCAAACCACGGGCAAAAGAAGCGCTGGTCCCAGTGCACATCGCGCTGGGTCGAAAGGTCTTTTCAGAGATACTTGGAGCAGCGAGTGCTCCAGCCGCCCATCCTCTCCGGCTCTTCTCAGGCTCACAAGTTGCAGTGAGGAAGAGTGCCGCCTGCGGGACCGATTGCCGACCACTGCTCGGGAACTAAAATTCGTTGCATCGTCTAAACCTTTGAGGACAAATGCCGGACTTTCCTCTCCCCAACTTTACTTGTCTTGATTATGAGTGTGGAAGAGCATATATATGGTGTAAAAACTGCACTTTCATTACCCTAGTCTTGCTTCAAAACAAAGAGGAGGTTTGACTGGTTAATTCTTTTTTATTTGCCAAGCAAACCTAAATTACTTTTTTTCTGCAAAATGTCTTCCTTCTTTGTTTAACTCTTACAGACTGTTAACTAAGATCTTAGCTCTTAAAAGAAGAGCTATATCAGTTTCTAGAAAATAATTTTTGTTACACTGCCAGATTATTCTTTTAATAGGCACACCTCATAGGTGAATTGAAAGCCTGCTTTTGTGAATTTCAATCTATTTCTCCTATATTTAAGTCTCATGTATAGAAAACAGTGCAAGCATAAAGCAGTTTAGGAAATTTAGCATAATGCACAATAATTAATATTTTCTAGTACACCTCAGCTTAATTTCTCTTCTATGTCAAATGTAATATTAAAAAGTAATCACATTTGCAGAGAAGAAGAATCCCATTGAAGGGTAAGTGGCTAATGAAAACATCTAGAAATCTAGGAGCTGGGCTGTAAAGCAGTTGCACACTTTTGGGAGACAAATCGCCTGTCACGTTCTAGATCATTAGTTAGCAGCTGCTGACTAATGCGGTTAGAAAGGAACATCCACTGTGGATGGTTCTTCCATGATCTCTTCCTATCTGGTTCTGTTCTGTGAACTGAGCAGATGATACTGGCTGCTAGCCAAGTAAGGCCCTGGGCCACAAGAGTGATTTTGGAAGAATCCAGGAATTCCACTATATTTTTTCTTCATTTTTCAAGGAATCTGATGAACAATTATTGCATCTTGTGGTTTAAATTCTGGTTCAAAACACTACAATAGCAACATTTTCTAATCACAGATAGATAGTACTGACCAATTACAAATCAATATTACTTTGCACATCTGTCAGATCATGAAACCAAGGCAGAGATGCCTGGAAATATTTCCATGCAATGGTAATAAAGCACATCTATGTCCAAAACTCCTACCTCCTGTGTCCCATCTCTCCACCTTCTCTACTGGGTCCCTATACTATACTTCTTTGTAATTCATCAACTGACTGATGAGCAGTCTGAAATGGGCCACAGAACAATATAAGATGAGGGAGGGAGAAGATTCTTATCTGGCAATACATTTTTCTTTATGTCCTTGAAATTCTGGCTGAAATTGGTATGTTTTTCTAACAAGACATAGGGAATGTCTGTTCTTTATAATATATGAACGATAGTTCTAATGTCATTGTGATAAACATAATGGACTACAACTACAGTAATTTTCTTTTCGTTGTCCCAAGCAATGGACTCACTGCCATTGTGTTTTGTGAGGTTTTTTTGTTTGGTTTGGTTTTTTTACCTTTCAGAAAATCTGCAACCTCCTGTTCCTATGCTGCAGCTTAAAGCTGTTTGGTAGGGTACACTGAAACATCAGTGTTAGTTAAGTCCGTCAAGAAGGCGGTTCCAGAAGCACAAAACGTCACTCTCTATTTTGCTTCTTTGTCATATGCATTGTTGAGGGCTCCTCAACTACACAGTTGTATAGCCATCATACAGGCTGTAAGATGGTGTTGGCAGGGTTATTGAATATGTAGTATTTCTCCATGTTTATTTTAAGGGGATTACTATGTATATGCATTTGCATATGTCCAGATATAACTTCTTCATGTTTCTTTAGCAGTACTTAACCAATTCAGGAAGAGTGCTCAGATCACCAGATGATCACCTCCTCTCAGCTCACCTCTATATGTGTTCACAAGAGTTCATTATTTCTCTAAGGAGCTGAGAGACAGCCATGAAGTAATTTGTGAGGTTTTTGTTTTCATTAAGTGCTTTCCATTTTTTAGGTAACTGTAGCTTTAGAAAACAGCACCAATTGACTGGAATTAGTTACACAGTCAAGCTGCAAGTGGTTTGCAACCAAATGTGAAATACTAAGTTATTGTTCAACTCCACCTTGTTTTTTGAGATTGGAGTGAAGTAGTCTCATGGAAGCAACCTGGTGCCTAAAGCCACGGAACTTCCCCATCAATCAACCCTTGCAGCTCAGGTTCATTCCTTGAACCACCCATTCCCTGTCTTAAATGAAGCAAAGCCCCTGGTGAATAGCAGAAAATATCAGTCATTTAAATAGGACTATATCACAATGTGTATGATCATATCATATCATTTCATATCTTAAAATATTTTACATGAAGTTCTCTGCATATTTCTTTCTCACAAATGTGTTATTAGAAATACCATGCAAGTCTGTTTTGCTAATCTTCACTCCAATGGAACATTCTTTTATGTGGGGCATGCACTAAGGGCTAGCATTTTTTTATCTTGGCCAATTGTCTTTTTTCCCCCTCTACCAATCTCTTGTATGTATCCTCTAAACATCTTACCTGTATTCCTAACTTGAAGCTTTTAGCAGTGATCAGAGGTAGACACACTCAGTAAAATACTAACAGCTTTAATGTATGCAGCTAGTACAATTCAAGTCAGAGTAGACCTGGAAAATGTGACACTTGTTTGACAGGCTGGTAAAAGCCTGAGCAATCTGATCCAATATGATGGCTATACACTACCCAAAACTGAAGTCTCCTCAGGCTAAAAAGCCTGTACTTTCTGGCTTCTACTTTTTCAGCAGCTGCAGTCACAGTTTCTTATTCTCTTCTACACAATATTTTCACTTTTTAAGGGTTCATTTCACTATTAGTTAAACTCTCTTTTTCTGAGCTATCATTACAAGTTACCTTCCCATCTGAAGCCTTGGGACTCTGGTCTTTTAAATGCCTTAGGGATGCATACACTTTACACATAGTAATTTCTACCAAACTGATTACACTAATGCTGAAAAATTTAAAATTTACAATGGTACACAGCTCAGGTGGGGAGAGGCAGCGGACAGACTTCTTTTTAAAACAACATGCCTTCTAAAAAGAATAAGCAATAACAACCTGGTGTTCTAAAGGAAGTGGTATGGTTATTCACTTCCTTGATCTGAAAAATAGATGCCCAATATGTGGGCATCAGTGCAAGCAATTACAATCCACTGTAAAATAAAACAAACAAAGGTGTAGATAGAAATCACATACCTGAACATTTGCTCTTCCAGACTGTCTCTCAGATTCATCAGCATCCTAATCTGCTGTGGTTTAGTCCATCTGATGGCTCTGTGCAGCATGAACTGGAAGACATCAAGCACCAGTTTAGTGAGATGTAGCACTATTGATTTCCATCTTTCAAGTGAAACTATACTTAAAAGGACGAACATTCTGAAGGTGGCAGTTAACAGTACTGCCTTTCCCTTGGTGTCAAAATTTCCATTGCTCATCATCTAAAGTGAATTGAAAAAGAAATCAGTGTTTGTGGGAAGGCTGGCTTGTGGGTCTGATAGGGGGTTTTGTTTGGTTTTAGGGGTTTTTCTTCCTTCTGCTAGAGAATTTTTAGATAAGTCAAGAAGGGCTATCAGAGTGTCCACCTGAGTTAACTAAAAATGCAAATTTATTCCCTGTAGTCCTTTGGACAAGAGGGATCACATCTTGGCTCTGCCACCACCTTCTTGTATAGTCTTGAGCTAGTAAAACAAACTAAAACAAAAACAAAAAAATACCCCAAACATTTCACAATGATAGACTGTGAATCCATGATCTTTTAATTCTTGGATTACATTTTAACACACTGAGAGGTTTCTAATGCTTAAAAAACCTCATGGTCTTAACAGTTACTAGTGTAGAATTGCTCATTTGCCTTGAGAGAAGGGTAGACTTGTAATCTCAGCACAAATTGTTCAACTACCTATACAGAAACTACCAAATGGAGTTTGAATTCCAGGAGTTAGCTCCTGCTCAACAGTAGTTGTCACTATCTTGAAGTAAAATGAAATACAAGTCTTAGACACCAGTATCATGGTAGGTCTAACAACCAGCTAGGCTTCACAGTACTTTAAATGAAGCTCCTGCATGACGTATACTGGGAGTAAGATTTAACAACCCCCTCACAGATCTGTTGCACTGCTTACTTCCAGCTCCCTTGTGAACTGTCTCCTACATACTATTTATGAATGACGAACTTCATATGCTGTTTCCCACAAACTAGGCACCCTGAGATCTTCCACAAATCCTTGGAGTCAGCTTTAGATGAGACCATCTTGAATATTAACAGTAAACCTGCTCTTCAGCTAGTATACTAAGTAAGGTATCATTGTGAACTCTCTCACAGGCAAATTTGATTGTTTCTTCTGACTTTGTAACAAATGAAACAGACACAAGAATGAAAGGCAGTCAGAAACTGAAAATTTCTAGGAAGAGTTCTATCCCTCATGTAATCAGATGTGTCCAGTGTGGTGTGTTGGATAGTCCCAATGTTATTGTAATACTGCTATTCAATATTGTTAATGTTTTTCCTCCACTTCACCTTAGCTTTAAGCAAAAGTGATAAACTCACTATAGTAACTGATTTGAAGTAAGTGAAAAGCAAAATTTGTTAATCCATTTATATAGGGAAATAAAGGTTTGACTGCTATTTTAAATCTTGGCCATTTATCCATGTCTTCCCTGCTCTCTTGCAGAATTCTTAGCCCAGAAGCCCTCGTACTGCTTCAATCTGACATCCATGCAGAACTCAGAGATGATCCTCGCTGCTACTTTTCACTTTTATGCTGAGAAACGCCCTCGGCATCGTGAAGCATTTTGTAAGCGGTCCAAGAACTCATCCTGCCGTCTCCTTCACCTGCCTCCAATCCTCCACCTCATTTTCCAAAGCATTCACCAGAATTCTGCCTATGGACTAGTGAAAGGGAACATCACTGTGTTACTTCAAAGGCGAGGGGCTTGGCATGCTAAGGACATTTCAGATATCATAAAAGAATCAAAACAGGCTGGAGAGCTCATTGTCTGTGCTAAGCTTGACTCTGGGGAGAAGCACCAGGGCTTCCCTGAACAGGTCGCCAGTCATTTACCTTATATCCTAGTTTATGCCAATGATCTTGCAATCTCTGAACCTAACAGTGTGGCAGTCACACTACAGCGTTATGATCCATTCCCTTCCAACGATGGGGACCCAAACCTATCCCCTAATGCTTCTACTGATACCCGAGTGAGGAGGGATACATATCTCTCTAGCTCTATTCAGAATAATGAGTTGCCAGAAGTAGATTATAACAACAATAAATACAACAAACATGACATATGGGAGAATGCCTACAAGTCCTTGAAGCCGAAAGTCTCACGCAAAGACCGGAGGAGAAAAGGGCAAGAAAATGCAGAAATGCTTACAAAGTCTCAGGTGCTAAATTTTGATGAGAAAACAATGAAGAAAGCAAGACGAAAACAATGGAATGAGCCAAGGATTTGCTCAAGACGATACATGAAAGTTGACTTTGCTGATATTGGCTGGAATGAATGGATCATATCTCCAAAATCATTTGATGCCTTCTATTGCGCAGGCACGTGTGACTTTCCAATGCCCAAGGTAGTATGCCTTTTTGTTGTTAGTTTGGAAATAACAGATCTACTGTTCTGCTGTTCCAATACTTTTTGATAGATTATCTTTTAGATTTTTACCTTTATCACTGTGTTCTGTTGCCTCATTCAGTATAAATAATTTAAGCATTATTGTTTCCCATGACTTATTCCTCCCAGTACAGAAAGATTCTAACTTTCAAATGCAATCCAAAGACTAAAAAAAAGGCCTCATCTTCCAATTTCTCATATCTTGAAACCATAACATAAAGACTTATGCACCTTATTAAAATATGGTTACACACACTAAATGGTTACACACACCCCTGCCTATGGCAGGGGGTTGGAACTAGATGACCCTTGAGGTCCCTTCCAACCTTACCATTCTATGATTCTATGAAATCTGCTTGGTAGCAGAAGTACAAAGTAGTATTATATGCTAATAACAAAACAATCTACTGTATCAGAGTATTTCTGAATTCTTGTGTTAATACTTTAAAAGAAAAATGCAAAATAGTGCCACTGAGGCACTAAGAAACTGCCTGTCACTTTGAAAATAAGAATAGTGGCTAATCTGATATTTGTTTCTCAAAATTCTCTGGTGCTTTTTTAATTTACTAAATTATTAAAATTAAGATAATCTCACTGGAATTAAAAAAAAAAAAAAAAAAGAATTATTTACCTTGTGTGACTGTAGCACTTTAATGCTAGGACACTAAATTCCTCCTATAGAAGGGAGTGTGAATTTCTCCAATAGAGAACAAGCATGAAATCCTGCTTCAATGGAATGTCAAACTGACCCTGCCCCACTCAATTGCTTTATGGCAAGATGTAGAAATTTTAGCAATCTTACCCTGCATAAGAATTAACAGTATTTTATAGTCCTTTCAAGTAATGACAGAGGGGAGGTATTTGAAGCACTGAGTAACCTGCATGTTTAGAAACTGTAATTATTTTGCAATTCTACCTAAAAAAATGGCCTAAATATTAATTTTTCTAACAATACTGCACATGACCACTAGCACATAAGTAATTGATAGTGTTTAATAGCAGAGAATCTCAAAGTGCTGAAACAGAAATCTCCCCTACTTTCTATACTTTCTATGTATCTTACTGATATATGTTTGTGTTGAAATAAGCAGTATGATTTCAGAAAGAGTAGATACGCAACCTAGTTTAAGTCCAGGAATGCTGGAAACCCAGATAGCAGAAAGTTGGAAATTCAGGGTGTACAAAAATCTGACCACACGGTTTTGTCTTCTTGGCTGATACTGAACCATATATACATAAATTGATATATGGTCTCATAGAAATGTAAGCTTGCATAGGCTCACATAGAATCATAGAATGGTAAAGTTGGAAGGGACCTCCAGGATCATCTAGTTCCAATCCCTTGCCATAGGCAGGGCCACCTCCCACTAGTACAGGTTACTCAAGGCCTCATCCAACCTGGCCTTGAACACCTCCAGGGAGGGAGCAGCCACAACCTCCCTGGGCAACCTGTTCCAGTGCCTCGCCACCCTCACTGTAAAGAACTTCCTCCTGACATCTAGTCAAATCTCCCCTCTGCCAGTTTAAACCCATTGCCCCTGGTCCTGTAATTTCAAGACCTTGTCAATAGTCCCTCCCTAGCCTTCCTGTAGGCCCCTTTCAGATACTGGAAGGCTACTATCAGGTCTCCTGGAAACCTTCTCTTCTCCAGGCTGAAGAGCCCCAACTCTCTCAGTCTGTCCATATAGGAGAGCTGCTTCAGCCCTCTGATGATCTTCGTAGCCCTACTCTGGACCTGCTCCAGCATTCCCTTGTCCTTCCTGTGCTGAGGGCTCCAGAACTGCACACAGTACTCCAGGTGGGGAGTAGGAAGTAGGAAGATGTGGATCCTTAATGGCATAATGTATTCCTGAATTCTGACGAGAGCAAAGGGGCAGAATCACCTCCCTACATACACCTTCACGCTTTTTGTTGTAAAGAAATCATGTAACACAATCACAGTCGTAGACCCACAGTCTAATGTACAACTGGCAAGTACCGAAGAGGAAAAACAAAAACAAAACCACAAAAAAACCCAAACCAAACCAACCAAACAAAAAAAACCCCAACACATTTAACACATCTGCTTTTTAGGTGAGCAAAACAGCATGACACAAAAGCTGACAGAACCAAAAGAGAGTGGATCCATTTCTAGCTGGAATAGTTAAATAACATTATAAATAGTTAAATAACATTATGTTGCTGATATTTGATGCCTTACCTAGAAATATTACTTGCTATATATTACAGATTCCCTAGTAAATAAAAAAAACTACTTAGTTTAGTTCTCATTTTGATGGTTGTTTTTAGATAAAGTGGCGGCACTGGCAGCTTTGTGCCAACAAACACAAAATGATGAAAAAAACCCAAATGGGTAAATTTAAAATGAAATTACATACAGATTTGGGGGGATTTTGGTTTGACATAAAATTTGACTGGGTTTAATTGGAAGAGGTCTATGTATTGTTAGCTTTGTAATTTTAAGAGGCAGGGAAAATGGAGACAGAGTGACAGTTGTAACTTTTTTAAGTGACTATTCCAATGCGAACAGAGATAACTAGGATATCAGCATGAATGAAGCTTCAGGCTAGAGAAGAAAAATTACCAAATTTTTTAGAGGGAGGAATAGCTCTTTTCCTTGTATATATGCCCCAAGCCAGGAAAGCATGCATTATGATCTTGGCACTCCTAAGTCAAAGGGCAGATGAAGGCTATTTATGAAGACACAGTCTACATGGTCAGCCTGTCATGGGCAACATAGACCTTATTTCCAATTTAGAACTTGGAAACATATTTTGAGTTTTAAAACTGTGGAGACAGAATTTTATATCTTTTCTTCTTTTAACCTTTTTGTGGTTTTGCTAATACTTTCTGCAATAACTGTTATGCCCTAAGATCTCTTTGTGGCTTAAAGCCTTCCCAAGGAAATCTACTTCATCTACAGTTAATGGATGGAAGTTCCATACAACTACCAAGACCGCAATTTTTCTCTAATACAGGTCACGTGGCTTTTGCTATTTTAGAAACTAGTTATCTTCTTTCCTAAGTTGTAACAATAAAATGTGCCTACACATCAGACAAGTAAATGCACAATCTGGCATATATATATCTGGTATGCTGAGAATCATCACACTGTATGATTTTTTTTTTTTTAAATAACAGTACATCACTCTATTGGTACATCTTCTTCAATAACTGCTAATTCTTGACCTAGATACAAACCGGCACTGGTGCAAATCTGATCACAGCAAGTTCATCTACCTTACTGCTGAAGTTCTTATTCGCTGAACTATGAGAAGGAAGACTAGTTTACATGGTTAATAATGGCTTGCTGCACTGTTGTATTTGCCAAACAAGTCCTAGTTCTATGTGTGGTAGAAGTAGGTAAGAATATATTTTAGTCTACAGTAATTAGAATTCTCTTTATTTCATCTTTAAAAATATATCCATTTATGAATTTCATTTTGACCATTGAATTCAGACCTGAAAACAAGACCTGAAGCTGAGAAGTATTTCTTACTAAGAATGGTAGAATGGTGGTGATTTTCAAGGGACAAAATCATGATAAAAGACTTTAAAATGTGTATAAGCCAGCAAAAAAGGGAGTGCCTAAAGTGCCTAAAGTATTTAAAATCTGCTGTTCAATTGCTTTTTGGCTATGTCACCTTTCTTCTATTTTCTGATGGCCATGTTGTCCTGAGCTAGGATTGTCCTAAAGGTGAAGAAAGAAAAGAACTGGGCCTTCTGTATATAGCATGTACGTAGCCAGCATTAAAAACTTCAGCACTTCCTCAATGCCATCACTGCTGGGCATTCATCTCTTTATTTCAAGCTTTCCATTTTAGCACATTAGCACAAAGGTCAACGTGAAGCCTAGCCCATGATCACTGAAGATTCATGCCAGGTTTCCAGAAGGGCTGGAAAATTTGGAGTCTGTCTTAGTTGTGAATGTAAGGCTCAGACTGCCAGGTTCTGCACAGAGCAATGGTCCATAACACACATTTATCTCTGCGAGCATTTATGTGCATCATATATACACTTCCATGCATTAGAAACTTAATTAGTGTTGTTGTCTTGGTAGGCAGCTGCTCATGCTAGACTTTGCTCACATCTATTTGTTCCTTGCAGATGTTAGAGACTGCATAGCTGGAGAAGATCCTAGTAGGATCTTCTTCAGATTAATACCCAGGAATCCTGTAAGTCAGTAATTTGTACTGAGGGCAATGATGGCAGTCCAGTGTGTGGGGTCAGTAAATTCTGTTTCTGTAGCATGTCAAGATCTGTGACTGTTTTTAATAACAATATGAAATAATAAAGATGTTAGACACATTTCAGGAAGTTTTTCATAAAGGTTAAAGTAAGAACTTGATTCTAGAATGTCTAGGATTTTTTATTTTGTAAACTTTGTTGTTGCTTCAACACAAGAGAAATATTTGTGTCTCTCTCTTGCTGTTCAGATTTTCTGCTATGGCCACTGAAGGCAGAAACATTTCTATTTTACACCACAGCAGAGAGACTAATTCACTGTTGCTTGATTGCGGACAGCTTTGAAATCTAAACATGAAGGGTGGCATGAGTGAGCAAGCTCTTGCTAATTATGCCAACATATGCTAATTACAGAAAGGCACTTTCCAGGCTTAGTGACTTGTTTGGACTTGGTTATAGGGGTACTTCTTGAATCCCTGAAGGGTAAAAGGCAGATTTCACGGTTCCTCCTTGTAATGGCTCAAATGAGGTTGCTTTAGTTAAGGAACACCTGAAAGCCTTAATGGTTTGGACCTGATTTGCTGATACATACATTTAAGGTAAATTTAACAAATCTGAATTATCTTTTAAAATATCCACCTGTGAGCTACATAAATGTTCATATTTAAATGAAAAAATATGATTTGCATATACTCAATTATTATTTTAAAATTAGAGAAGGTATAGGAGATGTTCATTTGAAGTATCTGCTTCCATGTGAAAGTATGCAAAGACCCTATTTGTTGTCCCACACCTGTATTTTTCTACCCATTACAGCAATGTGATGGAAAATTTCATGTGCCATATATCAGATCCACATGGAAAACTCATGAGACTGTAGCAAAAAGCCTGATATGACTAACACAGTTTTCCTGGTATTACTGTAGTTATTTGCTGGGACAGTATTCAGGTATGACAACTGAACTGGAGTCATTGAAGCTTGAGCCTCAGTGGTGGGTTTCATTTTATTGCCTCATGTAACTGAGCACATGCATTCTGTGCTGTACTGAGGCAACGACAAACTTGGTTTTGACTGCATGTACCTCAAGTAACAGAAGTGGCGAAAACTGTTTAGTACTGTTCAGTTGCTCAGACTACAAAGGTCGAGTTTAGCTTCTGAATAAGGGATGAAAAATAAAATTTTTTAAAAAAGATACTTAACAGATCTGTAACTACTAACCATACTGTAACTACTAAGGATAGTATTTAGTTAACTTTTTCCTTTTTTTTTTTTTTTTTTTTTTTAAATTCTGATCGCTGTTATGCTTCATGGCTGCCTCCTCTTCTCAAATATTTTTTCGTTTCAATGTGTAATACATCCAGATATCAATAGCAGGAATTGTGGCTCTGTACCCTGAATAGTAAATGGATGTAATGCTTCTGTGAAATCTCACTTTAAACTTTCCTGGCCCTCCCAGCCTTTTGTTTTCTTCTCCCACTTTGCGCAGACAGACTACAGGTATGAAGTACTTGTTTGGCTCTGCCAGGTTATTAGACTGCTCTAGACTAACTCTCCTCTGTGGACACTACATCTGGAGCACTCCACTTTATTAATCACTCCAGGAAAAAGTAACTAATTCCAGGTTTGTATACACGAGGAAAAATACTACTGGAACATAAGGATAGTCATTTTGGAAATACTTATAGTAGCCTAATTTCCAGACGAAAGGTTAAGAAAAGATAACATCTTACAACTGAGAAGTGAGCGCCACCTTTCTCCTTTCCCTGCATGCACCTCTCTAGCATCTAGTAGGTACAGTCAGAGACACTTGCTTTAGGCTGAGGACTGACTGCTGACTGTGCCACCAGTGCCCTCCTCTGGTATTTACGTAGGCAGCACAAGGAACACAAAATATCTGTTGGATACACCCTGAAAAGGAAATCTGGAAGTGTGCGGGACTGACCATGTTGCATGACCCTGTGACTCAATCACAAATGTTCACTTTTTTGAGAAATGAAAAAACGTAATTGTTGTCACTTTCCAAGTCCAACTGCAAAAGTGACTGCTCATAAATGAAGCAATAACTATTTCCTTCTGTTCCAGATTGTTCGGCCGTCAAATCACGCTACAATCCAGAGCATCGTAAAAGCAGTAGGAATCATTCCTGGCATCCCAGAACCCTGCTGCGTTCCTGACAAAATGAGCTCTCTCAGTGTCTTGTTCCTAGATGAGAACAAAAACGTTGTTTTAAAGGTTTATCCCAATATGTCAGTTGAAACTTGTGCCTGCCGATAAGTTCAGACAAACACATCTTTAAGGAGACCCATGCATCCTGCCTGACTACACTGGGAAACTTGTAAATGGGAAATGAATCCACTTGTGTTCATGAGTGAATGCAAGCCTACAACTCCTCTACTAAAAGCATGTGGAGAGACTAAAATGATACAAATGGAACGATATGTCTGCTGTCATCATCTGTCTTTCATATTCATCTTCCAGGAATTCAGTACTTTTACAAATGTCTTCCTAACCCACCTAGCCAAGACACCTGATATTTAGTGAGGAAATGTAAGTGTAAAGTTTTCCATAATCAAAAGACTAAAATATGGGTTTATATCCTATTTTTTTCTGACTATTTTATCTCTTCACTTAATTAAGAAGATGGGAAGTGAACTTTCAAAGGCAGGCTTACTCTAGAATATCACTTTTGTACACAAATCAGAACTTTTTGCCTAAAACACTCATGCATCTTAACCTGCATATTTATACTGAATAATGCTGTAATAAAGGGCTTTGAATGCATATTTTCTTCAGGATGCAAGTATAGTGCACAGCATAAGCTTTCATGTAAACAATATGTTAACACAGCCTTTTTGGGTTATCCTTCCCTAATACATAATTTGTTCTTCAAAAGACGTATGTAATATCCCACAACTTTTGGGTTGCTGGATAATTTTGGGTTCTTAAACATTCTCTGAGTAACACATACTATATAGTAATATGTTGAAATACTAAAAATAAAATAACCAAGATTTATATTTTTGTAAATTATACTTTATATTCTCTAGATTGTTACATGCTTTTAACAAAAGCTAATAAATTAAAGGTACAGTAGTATCCTAAAATAGCTGAATTGTCTTTCTATAAATGCACTTTCTTACATTCTGTTAATTAGATGGAAAGATGTAAATACATGTTAAGCTTGTCATAATCCACCTCAATAGATTAAAGAAGGGAATACTATGATTATCTAGACTGACCTCCTGCATAGCAAAGTTCAAAGAATCTTGCTCATAGTTTCTGCACCATGCGTTATGGACCTCTTTTCTTGAGCTTGGGAATATCTTTCAAAAACATGCATAAATTTGGCTTTAAAGATTTCATGTGCCAGAATATCTCTACTGGACTACAGGTAGTTGTTCCAAAAGTTAGCACTCTTTGTTCATATGCAGTGGCTTAATCCTAGTCTGAATTTGCTGAGCTTTAGCTTCAATTCACTGGATCTTACTGTAACCTATTTTACTAGATCCCTTTTATCTATTATCCAAAATACTTTCACTGTGTATTTGTAGTATACATAGCAGGATCAAATTACATTTTGGCTAATAGTTAAATAGATACTTTGATTTCTTATTCTAAGCCTCAAAACAATTCCTCACAGAGCTTTCCTGAACTCTTTCCAGAGCTCTCATTAACTTTCTTTTGCAACAATGAACCTCACAATGGGACACAATATTTGGCAGTGCTTCCATTGGAAGTCTTTAGAGAAATGCAATCTCTGCATCCTTCTAACTCCTGTACAGTGTTTTGCCACCAATATTCTATGCTAATTTGGTGCAAATTCTCAGAGGTGTTTAAACGTGGCACTTCTTGCTAACCCGCATAAAAGCAAGATTCAATATGTATGGGAACTCTCACTTCAGTTCTTGCTGGTTCATCCTAAACAGCTTTCAGAAAGTAGATCATTCTGAGGAGCCTTACAGTGACTGCCAATTATAACTTCCAACAGATCACTGATCCAACTAGGCATTTCATCTTCTCTCAAAATACTACAGTGATTTACACCGGAATGACTGGGATAAACATTTGTATATTGTTGCTGTTCAACAATATCTCCCATAAAAAGATCTCCCATAAAAATGTGGGGTCTTGTGTTTTTTGTAAATCATAAGAAACTCAGCTACAGTTGTCAAAGTAATGCTAATCTATAAAGTCAAAGAGTTATCAGAAGTTGATAATTTATTCCTACAGAATAGTTGCAAGTATAAAACTTCATGAAGACTCTTAAGTCACCATAATTTCTGTTCTCTATAATAATCTACTATTTTCTGTGGGTCTAACCTTGTTCCCACTTAGCACCAACTCTAAACAGAATGATGTAACATCCTAGTGTCTTTAGGTTCTCACCCATTGTATTTTGTTTCCTTAAGAAATCTTTTTTATATCTAGAATTAGTCCTTGGGTAAAAACTTTCTTTCCAAGATGTGCTGATGCAAGCAATTTGGAAAGAGATATCACCCTGTGATCTGTTATAAGGTCTAGAGCAAAGAAGAGGAAATGATACTCCTATGCTCATTAGGATATCTATAAATCCCTGAAAGCTTTGTGTGTATTTAAAGGCTTGTTAGCAAAACTATCACTTAGGATGGGCAAAACTAAATGAAACCTGTAAATGATATAGCTGTCAGGGCATAGCCTTACTATACAAGCAATGCCATTCTCTTAGTAGTGGAGTTTATTTCATTTTTAGTTCAGCTATACCAGTCAATTCTCTAATATGAACAAGGTCTTAAACCACTATTTTTTTAGAAGCTTAAGCTACTGCTTTCCAGGTGTTTGGTATTTGGATGTCTAATCTTGCTTTAGAAAAGAAAACTTTGAATTTAAAATGGCAGAAATGCAGTTAGCTGCTGCTGGAAGACATGGATATCCTTACTCTTTTGGTTACAGCTGATCTTTTGATTTCTGTGAACGTCCCATAGACCCTTCCACATAACATTTAAGTTTCTAGGGAAAGTTACTATGGACAAACATTTAAAAGAGCAGGTGAAGATAATTCAACTAACTAATCCTAAAAGAATTGAAGGTTTATTAATATGGGATGATTCAGAACAGATAAAACCAGGAAAACAGCTGATACTAGGCAGCAAAGCATTAATGACATTTTTGTCTAAACCAAATGCAATTCCTTGAGGTCACACTTTAATTGCCACAGATAAGAGCAACAACTAGAATGCACCTAGATTTTGTGGAGTATTTCAACTCACTTGCACAAGGCTGTATAATTAAAATAAACCACTGGACAGCATTAATGTATTTGTCTATCACATGAATTAACAACTCACTCCCAAACCTCAAAGAGCAGCTTTCAAAAGGAATTGCTATTAAATAAAACTGTTCATTGTAAAGTTTCTGCAACATGCAAACTTAGCCTGACATTATTTTATATCTTTAAATGTGTACTGGAAATCTGTATATAACAACCCCCACAGCATTTGCAGAAAACAGCATTTAGGAGAGGAGTATTTATATAAATCACTTGATCTACTGCACTCCAGGTAAACAAAATTAATTTTAGAGTAGACAGATGCAGAACTCAGTACCTGAGCATGAGGAACAGAGGCTGCTCCTACTAAGTAAAAGACTGGACTCTTGAAAGCAATAAATCTCAAATCAGATTTTGTGGATGTGATGGATTTATGGCACAGTATGAGCATCCAAGGTGATGTTATGTAAAGAGAGCTAATGAAAGCTTTGAAAAGATACACACCATAGTATTGATTCACACAAGAAAAGCAGATTTTCCTTCTGTATGTGCACTGGTGGACAATCACTAGAAAACTACATCTATAGCCCCACCTTTCACCTTTTCAAAAAGACACTCAAATTCTGAACAAGACACTGAAACAAAAAGTCAGAGAATGTCATGTTACTAAAAATCATAGTCTGCTTGTTTTATCAGAAAGCAAACTGAGAAGAAATTTGATCACATTGTAGAAGTACTTTAACAACCCTTAAGCCTGCCACAAAGTTAGAAAAACTCCTCTTTAGAAGGTGAAACCAGGCATGATGAAGTAATAAATGAAGCACTATGGATTTTAAAGTGTAAGCAATAATCTTTCAGAGTAAGTGCTACCAAAAAAAAAAATAATCTTTGATTGTTTGACATATCAGATAAATTCTGGTTACCCTTAAATAGTTATGCTTTAGCCAAACACAGCTAATGGGCAGGTAGGAAACAAACGCCTTGAGTAAAATGTAACACTCTTGCTGTGCAGGAGATCAGGATCAGTGCCAAATAATCCTGTCTGACTTTACATCATAGCAATATAATTAACCAGGTTCTTGGATCCATTTGTCACTTGAACCGATGCGTAAGTGTGTACTTGAAAAGTCTGGGATTGCATTAAACACTGTGTATGCACTACTAGAAAACAGGAGAAGAATGGCCAGAAGGGACAAAATCCTGTGACATCTTTTCCATGAGATTTTTTTTTAAATGTAAAAATACATGATACTCTTCAAATTTTATGGTACATGTAAATCACTTCTGTATCGTGAGATTAAACCATAATGCATATATTAAGATAAACAGCAAATGACACTTGTGTCTGTAAATAAATGAGAGGTTTTCTTCATGTATCATGAGAAATTCTATCATCAGTCTTGTATTTATGCATTGTCCCATTCTTCTTATGGATAATACTGTCTTCGTAGATAATCCTCTGTCTTTGTGGAGACCTTTTACTTTCCATGTGGCCTTAGAAGGCCCTGTTCTGTCTTCATTTTGAAGGTCACTGAAATAATGACTGATTGTTCTCAGAGTGGATTGACTGTCAAGAATCTAAGAAATATATTACATAAGATACTATAAAAACATGACTAAATTCCCATACACCAAAAGAATCAAATTGAAAATGGACAAGCCTGCAAATAATGTGAAGCAAACTTGACACAAACCAGATATTTCACTGTATACAAACAATAGCTCTTGGCTGATAAATGGAAACAAGTTTTAAGGTTGTTTCAATTGTCAAGAGATTGCGGCTTGCAGAAACACAGGCCTGCATCAAATAATCAGAGGTTTTCTGATGGCATGTGAAGGGACTGTAATAAAGATTCACAAGATGCTATTAACTAGTAGCTAATAGAGTAATTTTCTTCTAGAAGCCTGTTTTCTAGTCTTGATAAAAACAGTATAATCTTCTACGTCCCTAAGACAGCTTCTCTCTGTGCTGGCAAGGAAATGATTAAAAAAAAAAAAAAAAAAAAAAAAAAGNGATTCTTTACAATATACAATGTTCTTCCCACCAGCCACATGTGTTTGTCAGATGTTTACAGAATCTTCATTAACTAAGAGCTTTGCTAGATAACAGAAGTTGAAGCATGGCATCAATGACTCTGATAAGGGCAAGTGTACAACCAATCTGCTTGACAACTGACAAGAGGCTGGGGTTTCAAGCAGGCTGCAAAAAGAACACAAGAAAGCGATTTGCAAAGGGCATTCCAGTTGTTTGCCTTCCATCTCCTTTCCTCCGTAATAAAGCAGGACATTTAATAATCTAAAATATTCTCTTGTCTTTCTGCCTTAAAGTAAATATACAAGAAATGCATTACTTTGGAGTACTATCTGTGCTGTCCATTTTCAACATCATAGCCTGTTTGACAAGAGGCAAGCCTCTGGAAGACTGGGACAACTTATCAGCCATGGGAAAGTCTGAGGCACACTTTCATAGTTCTGGGGAAGTGGAAGGTGAGACCCATTTCAACTTTAAATCTTTCCTGGAAAACATGAAGACAGATTTACTAAGAAGTCTGAATTTGTCAAGAGTCCCCTCAGAAGTGAAGACCAAAGAAGAACCACCTCAGTTCATGATTGATTTATACAACATGTATGCTGCAGACAAGTCCTCCATCCCCGCATCCAATATTGTAAGGAGCTTCAGTATTGAAGGTAGGAGAAGTTCTAATTACATAGACTAGAATTTTGAAGAGATATATGGATAGTGAGTACTCTGATTCTTTCAAGATTCAGAAGGAAGTTGTGTCTAGCTTCCACAGATTCTTTAGAAAAGAAAGAGATTAAAAATTCAGATTGTTGTCTTGTTCTGTAGTTTCTTTCAATCTTAAAAAAAAAAAAAAACAAAAAAACCCCACCATAATTACCTTTATTGTTTTTCTTTGATATTTTCACTGTACAATATTCTCTTCTCAAACACATCAGCTGAGACAGTTGAATAACAGAGTTTACATGAATCAAAGACAGAGATTTGGAACTGAGTTTTAATATTAGCATATAAACTTTTGATCATCTATGACTGAGACATCCACCCTAGAAAGCTGCTCTTCAACTGGGCTCTGCACAGTTAGAAACCACAGCACCCAGCTGTGAAGTGTGTCTCTGGATTCAAGTAAGGAAGAGAAGTGCTCCCCAGAAATTCTGGGTTAGATGAGGGGATTTATGTGGAAATGTGTAGTCAAGCTTATTTCAAATAAAAATATTCGAGATCCCTGTCTGCATAACATTACAGAGACTTTTAAAAGCTCCATCAAAAGCAGCCATAAAAAAAAGAACTGCAATCCTTAGGGGGGGTNTCTATTTACATGAGAAAATGAATATACACAGGTAACAGCACTAAGGAGAACTCCAAATTCCCAAATTAGTGCCCCTAGTCCTGAAATGGAAAGAAACCTTAACAGTGTAAAATAGATTATAATTTCCATATCTCAGTCTCTTCTACAACTGCTCTAATGGGCAAAGACTGCAAAGAAGTGTTATCATTAGCCAGCTGAAATTACCCTAAAAGTCAATCATGATTTATTATCTTACATGCACCATCAAATACACATCAGTCAGAGATGACTTTTAGACACTACAAATCTGATCTTCCAGGCAAGTATACCCAACTATTCCAGGGTAGAGTTGCTAGTACTACATGGAAAAGACTTACAGAACAAAAGGAAAAAAAAGACAAACCAAAACCAAACCAAAACAAAACCAACCTCAACGAGTCCAGCCTGAAGTGAATGGGGACTTGGGCATGAGAGGCTGTTTATCATCAAGACCCAATTTAAACAGACCCTGAAGCTTCAATACAGGATTTCCTCCAAACTCTCAATAATCCAAGCTGCTTCCAAAGTTACCTGAAGATAACAACGAAAGCCTCAGCACAGATAGATCTAAGAGAAACTTACAATGTGTTATATATTACTTGTTTTAGTAGGGCTGCTCATCCTGTTGCATGATGATAAGAGCAAGAAATGCATCATATTTTTAGGAATTCTTCATGTAAAAAAATCTCTTTAAGAAGTTGCTAAATCTGAACACTACCCAGATGCCTTCTTTACGTACTTAATACTGACCAGCACCATCCACAGCTTATTCTATGCAAACTCTTTACACTCCCCTCCACACACACACACCTGAGCACACATACTGGTGAGAATTCTGCCAATACCAGGGACCTCCATTTCCTCTTTTCACTCTCTGCCCTTGAAATTCACCCAGAAGGTAGCATTATTTATTTTTTTTAACACTGAGTAGCCATGCTATTATTTTACCTGAGTCTTTTAAAAGCACGGTATTTGGGCAGTCAGAAGCACTGTAACCAAGTGTTTTAATTTCCTATTGCAGATGTTGTTTCTTTAGCTTCAGCAGAAGAAAATCCAATTCAGAAACACATCTTGCTCTTCAACATCTCTGTTCCGCGATTTGAGGAAATCACCAGAGCTGAACTGAAACTTTTTATCTCCTGTCACAGAGAAGTTGGGTCTTTCTCTAGGCTACAAGGCAACATGGTCATTTATGACATTCTAGATGGTGACTACAGGGAAAATCCAGAAAGTACCAAATCGTTCCTTGTCTCCCATAATATCCGCAAGTGTGGCTGGGAGACGTTTGAAGTGTCCAGTGCTGTGAAAAGATGGGTCAGGGCAGACAAACTGAATACTAAAAACAAGCTAGAAGTTGTTATAGAGAGTAAAAATTTAGGTGGTTTCACTTGTGGGAAGCTGGATATCAGTGTTACCCCTGACACTAAAAATCTGCCCCTGTTAATAGTGTTCTCCAATGACCGCAGCAACGGGACAAAAGAGACTAAAGTGGAGCTCCAGGAGATGATTGTTCATGAGCAAGAAAGTGCACTAAAGAAATTAGGAAAGAACACCACTTCATCTGAAGAGGAGGAACAGGTTGAGGAAAAGGCCATCACTGGACTGCACCTGTATTCCTCCAGAAGCAAGAGAAGCATCGGAGCCAATCACTGCCGGAGAACTTCCCTCCATGTGAACTTTGAAGAGATTGGCTGGGGTTCGTGGATCATTGCACCAAAAGATTATGAGGCTTTTGAGTGTAAAGGAGGTTGCTTCTTCCCTCTGACAGATAATGTTACTCCAACAAAACATGCTATTGTCCAAACTCTGGTGCATCTCCAAAACCCAAAGAAAGCTTCCAAGGCCTGTTGTGTTCCAACCAAATTGGATTCAATCTCCATTCTTTATAAGGATGATGCTGGTGTGCCCACTCTAATATACAACTATGAAGGAATGAAAGTGGCAGAATGTGGCTGCAGGTAGTATATGAGGCCAAACCTCGAAGAATAAGAATATCCATTCAGCCTGCTCTGTGTAAATCTGTACATTAGTGATGCAAGTGAAAATACTTGCAAACAAGATTTGGAGCAGGGTAGGAGGCTGGTCATTGTTGCTGCTTGTTTTAAGGGGAAACTGGCATTTAAAGAATGGAAACCATTGTAAATAGCCTGCATTATATCATGGCACAGTTAATGCTGGATTAAAATACTGTGTGAGTGAATGAACTATGCATTATTTGGTAATAGTGGTACAATTTGAATACTTTATTTCAACTTTTCTGTTTACTGATCCTGTTTATGTCACAAACTAAAGGATTTTCCATGGGAATTTAGGATGTCTTGTATATGTCTAATAGGTATTCAAATCTATTTCACTCTCCTAACTGATATTTTCAACTTTTGTAAAACTTTGTAAACAGGATTTAGTCTGCATAGTAAAGCCAGAAGTCTAAATCTGACAAGTTTTTTCTCATATCAGTAACCCTTTACATGAAAATTATTTACTTCTGTATGTGAAGCTTTTAAGTATTCAAAACAGAAGAGACTATCAGTCTTATTTCATTCCCAAGTTTCCTTCTGAAAGCAGGTGCCTTGCTTTCAGCTTTCTTATCCCCAGTGTCCCTATTTTTACCCCTTTATGGCACATACTTGAATGATAAGAAGTGCAGCCTTCCGCTTCTGAGACACTGTTTCCTACAAGGAACAGCAACCTTTATCTCTGCACAAAGATAAGGAGCTACTTTGACCTGCTGCATATTCTTAGTATTTTCTTGCAAGAACATCCAGGCAAATGACATTCAGCCTTAGCCTAAAGACAGTGGGGGACTGGCAGAGCTCAGCACTTGTGAAAAGCCCAGGCTACCTTTTAAAGGCTAAATATGTTCTTTGGAGTCTGACATTAGACTCCAAGTTTTTAAAAAAATGTCTTCTTAGGTTAAACTCTACATACAAAATTCTTTCACCCCTTAAAAGTCTGTGAAAAACTGAAAAATTCTGTTCTATAAGGCTTATACTGATGTATGGGAAATATACTATCATACAACAGTTCTCCTGACTTCAGCTGTATTTTCGCTAAAAAAAGACTCCATCTTTCCTGCAATTAAAGTAAACTTTCTTTGATTTTAATGAAGGGTCTATCTGTATAAGAACAAAGTGTCTTCTCTGGGTTTCAGGTGATAGATGTAAATGCTGTACAATACCACCATAGTCCGCCCCACCTCTTCTTCACCACCTTCCACGCACACACAGACATAAATAACAATAAAAAAGCCTCAGTGTATCAGAAAACACTTTTGATCCGATGCCACAGCAAAATAAATTCAGAGCTGTTCAAAATGGTGAAGAATATTGATGAGGTAAAAATCTAAACAGTAGCTTAATATATGGAAGCAACAGGATTTAAATTCCTACATATGTTTCAAATTAAGGCAGCCTATGGGCAAAACTAATTCATTTGGTATGAACTGGTCAGCTTGAAATCTAATACACAGTTTATTTATCATTGTTAACTTAATACAGAGCAAATAGCAGGTGAGAGTGAGCAGGGTGGTTGTATTCCATGAAGAACTGCTGGTTACATCACAAACTATGAGCACAAAGCACAATTCATGAGGATCCTTGGACTGATTTAGAGGTTTTTCCTTTAGAACTGGGCAGCAATTGGATCAGATCTGAGTTCTGGGTCCATGCAAACTCCATCTGTAGCTGCATGTCATTAACCTCTTAAGTTTCCTGTGGCAGTCTTCTCATTTTACCGCTCCCCACTGGCTTCTGTCATCTTACAGTCATCATTACGTCTTCCGCCTTTCAGAATGCCCTGTATGCTCTCCTTGCTTTGTTAGCATCTCCTAAGCTAATGCCATTTTGCACAACTTCTATTAATATAATAAAAGAAGCCACTAAACAAGCACTTGGTGTGATCACATTAGAAAAGTTATCCTCTCATGTCAGGGTAACTGTAGCTGTGTGCCCTTGTCGTGAAAACAGAAAGTCCTAGTTATATTTTGCCTTCACTGGGTAGAGCTTTGTCTATAATGGAATGAAAAAGCAGGGAAGGGGAATGATCAGTTCCCACAGGCCCACAGAAACAGATCCTCAAGAATTTTTTTCCATATTTTTTTTCGCGTTCTGAATTTAAATGTTGATCTTTGTTTTGCAAGCTTACTGAGGGGGCAGGAGGGGCAGGAAAGACCCAAAGCCATTTTTTGTTAAGAACTCAGACCCTAGCTATGCTATTAGAATTTCAGAGATGCTCTATGGATCACCTCACAAAGCTAGACTACCAGTTGCTTCTGTATTTCAACAAAAGAAAAAAATAAAAATCAATTGTTCTTCCTGCCTGCTTTAAGAATCACATTCCCACAGGCTTAACATTTTGGTTGGTACACCAGTGAAACGAAATATGAATCTTTCCATAGGGTGATCACAGAATCATAGAATGGTAAGGTTGGAAGTGACCTCAAAGATCATCTAGTTCCAACCCCCTGCCATAGGCAGGGACACCTCTCACTAGTACAGGTCACTCAAGGCCTCATCCAACCTGACCTTGAACACCTCCAGGGAGGGAGCAGCCACAATCTCCCTGGGCAACCTGTGCCAATGCCCTCAGTGATGATCAGGGTCAAGAAAAAATGAGAAACCAGTAGTGACTTCGGATGCTACAGCACAGCTGAAGTCTGCTAAACCGATGTTCAATTTCACATTGTACATTTAGCAGCTTGATTTATGTAGTTACAAACATTTTATCTTAAACGATTGCTCAAGTTCTATCAGATTTCAAAAGCTTTAGGTTAGAATTAGTCACCCAGTTGACCAAAATCGGCTAGACAGAGCTCCACATTCCCTCCAGTTGCTCCAACCAACTAACAGGACTATAACCCACTCCCTTCTTCCTGTGTCAACTTCCCAAGGTACCATAGGCTGTGTCTTTAGCAAGGACAAAAAAATAGGCAGGTCCCTGCCCCTAGAGAGTGAAGGGCTCAAAGACTTGCCTGCCCATATGCAAAGCTGGAAGCTCTAACTGCAGGTACCTGCGATGCAAATCTCCTCCGTGTCGCACCAGGTTAGTCTGAGGCCTGCAAGCCACCTCAGAGCCACCTCTGGCCTCTCTTCAGCCTTCAGCGCTTTCTCTAAGCCCTGTCTCCACGCTGGCTGGGTATCACAGCCGGGCTGTCAAGGTCTTCCAGCCTGGCTCACCCCACCGTTCCTGTGCTCTGAGCGGCCTCTGCGTTGCCTCGGCGCCATCTTCAGGCTGCGTGATGCTTCTGCACCAGCTCGCTTCTCCCCAGCTGTCTTCACACATTCTCTTTGTCTCACGTGGTACCTTACGAGCTTTCACCTTAAAACTGCCTTCTGCCTTCTTCCTCTGGGCTGCTCACAGCTATTCGTGTCTGTGAGCTGCCCCCCTGCCATCTTTGCGCTGGCTGCTGCCTCGGGACAACATCATCCCTCTGAGCTGCCTCTGTTTCTTTTTTGTCCTCTTCCCTTAAGGCTTCTACTGGACCACCAGTCATAATTCAACTGGAATCTTCGCAGGAGAATGCCTTTCATGTAGCCCTGGGCAATGAGACACACTCAGTCAGTCCTTTCGTTGAGGCATCTGGTTTGGCTGGAGCCCGGCAGACCTGCTGTTAGCCCTGACAAAAGCCATGGCGCTAGCCCAGCACACCAAAAGAGCTGGGTGAGCAACATCCTAGCAAGTCTGGCCATTTGTACAGGCCTGGCAACCAAAACTGCCTACCCAGCAATGGGGGAGAAACCTAGTTCTTCACAATAAAATGGGTGGCTTAAGATGCCAATAGCTGATTAGCCAAGATGTGCTGGGCGCTTCCATCCTGTGCCAGCATGACAGACAACAGTGTTAGGACATGTTTGGGCAGTCACTAAAGGCATCGGGCCCTCAGCACTGTTATCTGTAGGAATCAGATGGGTCTGGTGACAACCAGGTTAGATAGCTGCCATGGATTTCCCTGAAGCCCACCTGAAATATGCTTGCCTAGAATACGGCAGTTCAGCAGATTTGGTCAATGTCAATTTATCACAGCTGTGTTCTGTGAGGTGTGATGGCTATCCATTTGCTCCTGGCTGAAATTAGAGAGGTTTGGAAATGGAAAGATACATTTCCTGCCCTTCTCCAATCCTTAAATAAAAATAGACATTGTCCTATCATTCTGGTTTTTTTCCTTTTCTCTTTCTTGGTCAGTGTAAAAGGGAAAAGGAAAGGGAAAAGGAAAGTTAAGAGAAAAAATTAAAAATCCAACAAATTTGGGATACAAGATTTTGCTATTCCAAATGTAACCATTAAAAAAAAAAAGAAAATATTTGAAGTACCATTTCCATAAATTGGAAAGCATTCAATATTTTTAGAATGTGAAAGAAAACTTCCAACAGATTTAATTTTTATCTGTATAGGCTTGCAAAATGTAAGAACTGAAAAAACTTAGGGACAAAAACATAACATAACTTCCTTTGTCATAGGAAATACAAAGGAATCTAAGGGTGATATTATTCATTGTTTGTATTACTAAGAAGCCTAAAAAGCCTGTTCAGGGACAGTGTTTCTTTTGTACTGAGCAGCAGAAAAATAGAGAGTCTTAGACCATACCTATGGAACCCAGTCATGCCTACTGCAGACAGCCATGAAGTAGTGTTGACCCAGACTTCTGCATCTATAAAAGTCAATGAAGGCTTGTCTGGAAATACCAAAAATCTGGAAATATTAAATATTTCACAACATAACCCTGTGCTTGAGCTATTAAACCTTGCCTCTCAGTATTTAGAAGCCCAGCTTTATGTTAATTCTAATTCACATATATAATTTAAAATATGGCTGTTTCGGAAGACTATACTGAAATCAAAAGTAGTTTGTTGCCAGCTTTCACCTTTATCCTGTTGACATTTCCACTGGTGCAAAAACAACTCTTGTTGCCACTTTCGTGAGTAGTTTACCCTCCAGCTACTGTGGTTTGTCAGTAACCAATGGATCTATATGGACCCAATGAGTGACTAATGAGATCAGCTGCAGATGTGAACCACAAGTTATTGGAGCAAAATATATATAGTAAAACATGCAATCTCATTCTTGTGTAAGATATTTGGCATGTGATTCAAGTGATGCAGACTAATTTGGGACAGATAAAAGAAAATATCTCTTCTCAGGGTGTGTGGGAAGTTCATACTCACAAGAAGTCAGAAAATTAAATACTTGTGGACACAAGAAGCCAGAAAATTAAATGCTTATGGATTTTAAAGGATTATAAAGTTTTATGAGTTATAAAAACTAGAGCTAGACCTGAGGTATTGAGTTCAGCTCAAAACTAAAATCAAAATAGGAATTTCCTTAGGTTATAGTAGAAATTAGAACTGACAGTAGAATTACATTTTGTATCTAGGTACTCAGAGTTCAATGAACAGACTTGCATTAAACAAGTGTCAAGAAACGAGTAAGTAAATATTAATTCTCCAAAACGTGAACAATTCACAGCATACAAGGAAAGATTCTTACCTTTTAACACCACCTGTAAAGAATTACCAAAGTAGCAGTCAGTGATACATGTCATATTGAATTTGGGGGAATAGAAGGAGATCACTGAACAGATCCATTGTAGGAAAACACTTTTTTACACTGTCCTATCTTTTAAAGTCATAGGTGGTGTGGTTTTGAAAGGCATTCATTTTACATCTACATTGCAAAGTTAGTTTGTTTCTGTGTGGTAGTGGTGGGAAGCATGAGGAAAAATACACATCTGAACTCCAGTAATAAATTGAGCTGTGCGATGTTGCCACATCTTTACTTTTAATGGGTAAAACTAATTGCAGCCCTCTATGTATTTCTCAAAACCCTAGCTTCATATAAAGTTCAACTACAGTTGTCATCCCTTCTGAGACAAAAATCTTTCAAACATGATACAATGCACAATAAATGTTAGGGGGGAAAAAAATTGTAATTTTATTTTCTAATCTTGTGGCTTTAAGCAATCACAGAAAGGAAAGGGCCGTTTCATTACTTTTCACCTTCAGATAAGGCCTCACTGGAGAAGAATATTGTGGCTCTGTGGAAAAACCTGGTTAAATGGTAGGAAAAAAATTATCATATAATGAGTTTAGCAGTAGATAGAGAGAACTCATTTATATATGGAAGGTAGTGATATGGCACATACCTTGATTAAAAATGCTCAGTTATGTAAGTTACTTTCTGCTTTCTATGTTCTTCATGACCATTCATCTCTGTCTGTTAAACTCAGACTAAGATGAGGTGACAGTTATCACCTCATATGTATTATCTGTAATACCTTATAATACCTTTTGCACAATGAGTTGAAACAAGTTACGAGTAATGCTTTGTCATTTAAAGTTATATTAATTTTTATTCTAAAAGCAGAAAGTGACAGAGAGTGGAAAAGTTTTACAGTGGAGAAGTTAAGTTTTAAAAATATTTGCTATGATTAAAACAGCAGAATTTAATTATACTCAAGAAATCCAGAAAACTTTTTTTTTTCCTAATTTTATCATAAATAATTTAACTTTATTTCCACCATTATCCTGTACTTGGTCAATAATTTCATATAAGTATCCATTATGTATTAGATACAAAAGATTAAAAAAGAAAGTATGTGCATCCTATAAACATGCAATGTCATTCTTTCTTTCTGAGATAGAGAGATGCATGCTTAAAGCGACTCTACAGACAGACAGAAATAGAGATCCATCCTGACACATTCTTAGGGACATGGATTATTGTACTTTTTTTCCCAATTCCTGTCACAATGGATCCATTTTTGTAATTCTGCTCCTTGGCTCCTGGGCATGGCCTCCTACTCCAGCACCCAGTAGGAGTAAAAGGAAGAAAGAAACAAGAAACAAAAATGGGAACCCATTGAACAACACAACCCCCTAGCCCAGCAGGCAGAATATCTAACTTTCCCCATTTAGACACTTTTACTTCATTGGTTTAGATCACAAATACATTTTCTTTATCATCATGCTTTGCTTCCATCATAACAAAATCAGTTAGTGTGGATCTTCACTTTCAAGTTAATTAAAAGGCGTTGGAACACACAAAAATTGCAAGTAACATTAAAATGTTAAGCATGCCACAGTGGGAAGTGTCAGAATTAAGATTACCTATACACCATCCTCCTCTTGGTTGTATGCATGAATTACACAATTGTAGATCATAATGTTTTTATTTCAGACATTTCCTGCTTTAGGCAGCACACAGAGTGAATGGTGCTTTAGAATTAATTGGGGATTTATGAAGTACCATATACTGTCTATTAAATTCATAGTCTGAATGTACACTACAGTGTATGCAATTACAGAATCATAGAATGTTAGAGATTGGAAGGGACCTCCAGAGATCATTGAATCCACCTCCTCTGCCAAAGCAGGATCACCTAGGGCAGGCCACACAGGAACACATCCAGGTGTGTTTTCAAAGTCTCTAGAGGAGACTGAACCACCTCTCTGGGCAGCCTGTTCCAGTGCTCTGTCACCCTCACCACAAAGTGTCTCTTGTTGAGGACATTGTTGAACGTCCTGTGTTCCAGCTTGTATCCATTGTTCCTTGTCCTATCACTAGGCACCACCAAAATGAGACTGGCACCCCTCAGATATTTATAGCCTTCTCTTCTCAAGACTAATCAGCCCAAAACTTTCAAACTGTGAGTTAGAAAAACAGTACAAATTCATTTGCACAGGATCCTGTATTGGACACATGAGAAATTAATGCATGTCTGACAATTAATTCTGTAGCTCAAGTCCGTTTCTGGATAACATGTGGTTACTCTACAGAGTTGTTGTTCCCATTACCTTTGCCCAGGAGCACTGGATTATTCTTTTCGGAAGAAAGCAAGAGCAATTCAAACTGATAGCAATGCCCTGGAGTTAGGCCTGTGAAGGACGCCACACATTATCACAGTATATAACAGTCCTCCATAATTGTAAAGATACTACAGATCTGAATCTCACTGCTTCTCTACCAATGAAGCACACAGAATGTTTCTGTGGCACACTTGGAGCTCTATTACTTATTTTCACGTTATCAGCAACAGTTTCAACTGTGTCCTAGGCCTCTCCTTTGACAAGGGAAGTGGGCAACATTTTCTTTAACTAGGATTTTTACAGAATTTTACACAACCTGGTTGCCAGAGATACCTGTGTTTATAACTTCAAATTTTACAGCCTTTGCTGGAGAGCAGTCCTTTCTCTAATGGGCTCTTAGAACTATTTTATTTTTTCCTTTTGATGTATTTACATTTCAACATTGACATACACACAGATAAAAACTAACCATGGGATGAACTATTACCTGCTTTTCTAGATAAGGATGTTCCTATATGGGCATATTAGAGGAAGGAATTTCACAAAACCCCCATATTACTACAATTGAATGAGACAGAAAAAGGTCTGCAGTAAATTTACTCATTTGAATGGCAGACTTCACTCATGATACTCACACATGACACCAACAGTGTGTGTCCAGCCAGGGTGGATTATTTTTAGACTACATATGTATTCTAATGTGGCAACAAGTGACATTCTGAATGCAATATAAAAACACTTTCTTCCCAGATTCCCTAGTCTATTCTTGCAGCTACCTCCAGCAAGCAGAATGGCCGAGGTAACAATTCATTTCAGACTCAGAGCCAAGAATCTGTTCTTGTATGTCTTTGGCATGTCATACTGGAGCTCTGAATGCTGACAAGTCACATGGTTACAGTCTGCAGCTGCATTCCACAAATTCTGATCCTCTTTAAAACTCTTAATACAATAGGGTCTCTACATTGTGAGCAGAAGGGAACACACCACCACCCCCTGTTCTATTTTTGTACGTTGAACTTGAAGTCTATTGGCTGGAAGCTGTCAGCAGACATGACCATATGTTACTCAATAGTATTACAAGTAAATCCTAATTGAGTGCAAATTATGAAGATTAAAGTCACCTCAGATTTAGCTGTATTATATTGAGGCAAATGTATTTCAAAGTGCTGTATAAAAGTGCTGGCAATTCTCAGCACAGAAATCAACAGGCTGTCATTACATTGGATTTTATGAGCTGTTCTAAATGTCTGGAGTTCCTTGTTTGGTGCCCTTGGCCGTAGTATGTAAGAACAGTTCTTTGCAGGTCAGACTGGGAAATACCAAAGACAATGTACTGTCAACAACTTTTGATGAAATATTAAATATTGATACAACTAAGTCACTGCAGAATCTCCTGGTATAAGTTTTTCATAAATAATAGTAAAAGACTAGATGACTGCTGCTGTAATTTTGTTAAACATCAAAGTTTTCCTTGAAATAATCCATCGTCATGATAAACCAGGAGCAGTTCATAACAGGCAATGCATTACTTTTTCAAAACAAGTAACTGCCAGAAAGATCTTCCTTGATGATTGAAGTTTATTACAGTTTCATAAGAGGACTGTGAAGTAGTAAGGAGCTGAACTTCTATTGGTGCACTTTGGATGATGCACTCCATTTTAATGAGATTAAAGGTTTAGTGCAGATAAAAGATTTTTATCTGGGCTGTGCGCCGGGATTCAACACAAGGATTTCAGCACGGTTCAGAGAGCCATTGGAAAGCTACATTCATCCTGATCGACAAGAGCTTCTGACTTCTTTCCTTCTTTTTTATTCCATACAAAGATAAAATGATCAGGACACATTTCTTCCTGTTTTCAGCCCTGATCATGTGCATCATACCTGCTGAAGAAATTTTTCAGCCAACTCTAGTGCTGGACATGGCTAAAGTCCTTCTGGATAACTACTGCTATCCTGAAAACCTAGTGGGAATGCAAGAAGCCATTGAACAAGCAATCAAGAGTGGGGAGATCCTGGACATCTCAGATCCAAAAATGCTGGCCAGTGTCTTGACAGCTGGAGTGCAGGGGGCTCTTAATGACCCGAGACTGGTGATTTCCTATGAGCCATCATCGCATGTAGGTCCCAAACAAGAAGCTGAGGCTTCCCCAACTCGTGAACAGTTGTTGAGTCTTATTGAGCATGTGGTCATGTATGACAAGCTGGAGGGCAATGTTGGCTACCTGAGAATTGACTATATCATAGGACAGGAAGTTGTGGAGAAAGTTGGAGCTTTCCTAGTGGACAAAGTGTGGAAGACACTGACAGAGACATCTGCCCTGGTGATTGATCTCCGTCACAGCACTGGGGGTCAGATTTCTGGTCTCCCCTTTATCATCTCCTATTTGAATGAAGAAGATAAGATATTGCATGTTGAGACTGTATACAATAGGCCCTCCAACACCACCACAGAGATATGGACACTACCAAAGGTGTTGGGAGAGAGGTACAGCAAAGACAAGGATGTCATTGTTTTGATAAGCCACCATACCACAGGAGTGGCTGAAGATGTGGCTTACATCCTCAAACACATGAACAGGGCTATCACTGTTGGGGAGAAGACAGCTGGGGGCTCACTGGACATCCAGAAGCTGCGTATTGGCCTCTCCAATTTCTATATGATGGTTCCCGTGTCACGATCTGTGAGCCCTTTGAGTGGGGGTGGACAGAGCTGGGAGGTGAGTGGGGTGGTGCCATGTGTGGCTGCTGAGGCAGAACAAGCCTTGCAAAAATCCCTGGATATCTTGGCAGTGCGCAGAGCAGTGCCTGGCACCCTAAGCCACCTCACAAACATAATAAAGGACTACTACAGCTTAGTGGAGCGGGTGCCAGTGCTGCTGCGACACCTTGCCACCTCTGACTTCTCTTCCGTGCAGTCAGCAGAGGACCTGGCCACCAAGCTCAACACTGACATGCAGACCTTATCCGAAGATCCTCGCTTGTTGGTTCGAGTCCTGATGCCAGGTGAAGCTGCTGCTTCCCCATCTGAGAAGCCAGTTGCGGTGGCAGCCAACTTACCTGACAATGAGCAACTGCTGCATGCCTTGGTGGATACTGTTTTTAAGGTGTCAGTGTTACCAGGCAATGTTGGGTACATGCGGTTCGATGAGTTTGCAGATGCCTCTGTGCTTGTTAAACTGGGACCTTACATTGTCCGCAAAGTGTGGGAGCCCCTCCAAAATACAGAGAACTTGATTGTGGACCTACGATACAACCCTGGGGGGCCTTCCTCCTCTGCTGTGCCTGTGCTACTCTCCTATTTTCAAGATCCTGCTGCTGGCCCCATCCATCTCTTCACAACATATGACAGGCGCACCAATCGCACACAGGAGCACAACAGCCAGGCAGAACTACTGGGTCAGCCCTATGGGTCTCAGCGTGGCATCTACCTGCTCACCAGCCACCACACTGCCACAGCTGCTGAAGAGTTTGCTTACCTCATGCAGTCCCTGGGTCGTGCCACACTAATCGGTGAGATCACAGCAGGAAGCCTCTCACACACCCGCACCTTTCCTCTGCTGCAGCCTGGGCAGGGAATAACCTGTGGCCTAACTATTACAGTTCCTGTTATCACCTTCATTGACAACCATGGGGAAAGTTGGATGGGTGGAGGAGTTGTGCCTGATGCCATAGTGTTGGCTGAGGATGCACTGGAGAAGGCTGAAGAGGTGCTAGCTTTCCACAAGAACATGGGAGCACTGTTAGAGGGTACTGGGCAACTCCTTGAGGCTCACTATGCCATCCCAGAAGTGGCTGGTAAGGCCAGTGCTATGCTCAGCACCAAACGAGCTCAAGGAGGTTATCGATCAGCAGTAGACTTTGAGACATTGGCTTCCCAGCTTACCAGTGACTTGCAGGAGGCCTCGGGGGACCACCGGCTCCATATCTTCCATAGCCATGTTGAACCAATGCCAGAAGAACAGATTCCCAGCATGATTCCCAGTCCTGAGGAGCTGAGCTACATCATTGAGGCACTCTTCAAAACTGAAGTATTGCCAGGCAATGTGGGCTACCTTCGCTTTGATATGATGGCTGAGGCAGAAACAGTGAAAGCCATTGGGCCCCAGCTGTTGCAGATGGTATGGAACAAGCTGGTGGACACTGATGCCATGATTATTGACATGAGGTACAACACAGGTGGCTACTCCACTGCCATCCCAATACTTTGTTCCTACTTCTTTGATCCCGAGCCTCGGCAACACCTCTACACTGTCTTTGATCGTAGTACCTCCCACAGCACAGAGGTGTGGACTCTCCCCCAAGTCACTGGCAAGAGATATGGCTCCCTCAAGGACATCTACATCCTGACAAGCCATATGAGTGGCTCAGCAGCCGAAGCTTTCACTCGATCTATGAAGGATCTCCACCGGGCCACAGTTATTGGTGAGCCCACAGTAGGTGGTTCCCTCTCTGTGGGCATTTATCGTGTTGGTAACAGTTCTCTATATGCCTCCATCCCCAGCCAAGTAGTGCTCAGCCCAATCACTGGCAAAGTATGGAGCGTGTCTGGAGTGGAGCCACACATCATCGTTCAGGCCAATGAAGCCATGGCTGTAGCTCAGCACATTGCCAACCTGCGTGCCCAGGTGCCACAGACACTGAAAACTATGGGCAAGCTTATAGCAGATAATTATGCCTTTGTGGACATTGGGACTGTTGTAGCATCCAACCTCACCAAGAACATCAACAAAGACAATTATAAAAGGGTTACCTCAGAAGAGGAACTGGCCAGAAGGGTGACTGCCAACTTGCATGCTCTTTCTGGTGATGAGCACCTGAAATTACTCTACGTCCCTGAACATGCCAAAGACAGCATCCCAGGAATCATGCCAAAACAGGTACAGTTTTCTTGTACCCAGCTACGCTGAGGTCAGCTAGAATGGGAGTGCCGAGTCAGATACCTTATCATGTTTCTAGCCCATATCATAAACCCACCAGGATTCAGCTGTAATCAGATGAGAAGCTAGTGTCTGAGTAGATCTTAGAGACTGAGCTCTCTGACACTAAATCAGGGTAGTAGCTTGTCATAGCTCTGGTTGCATGCATTTTGGGAATAGGCCTTAGCTGTGAATCTCACTCAGTTGCCATCTGCCACAAGTAAATATGCAGGGCTTCACAGTCAGAGGGAAGGTACCTCAGTCTCTGTGGTCTCTCCTTCAGTACTGTGGCTTTTCAAGCTGTAATGCAGATACTCACTGTTTACAAACCAAGTCTGTAATTTAAGAAAAATTTGGTTGGACAGAGTAAATGCATGAACCCACAAAACATGCAACCACATACTTTTTAATGGATTTTTCTGTATTAAATGGTTGTACCTGACTTCTATTATACCAGAGGAACAACCAAATCCTTTGGTAGTGACATTAGAAAGCTCACCTGATTGTGTCTCATGCTTATCATCAGTGACCAAGAAATACTTTGGAAGAAGAATCTGAGTGGAAGTTAAGTGACCCCAGGGAGAAACTGATTTTTAATAATCTACTTTTTCCCCTGCTATGTGGTTTGCATAACAGTCTGTGCTTTGTGCTGAGCCTGTGTATTTATGCACTGGTCTTCCTTGGCAATCTTTCTTGTTCATTGTTGTGCTTGAGGGAGCTCCCAGGAGCACTTGTTAAAATTCCACCTTCAAATTAAAGGGAGGGGTAGGATAACCTGATCTCTTGGGTGGATTTAGCTCTTTTCTGGCTACTGCTCTAGCATGGCTGTCAGAGACTTCTCTTCTCCAGGGACTCATAAAATTACTTTTTGAAGAGAGCGCATATTCCTTTGCAATGAACCAGAGTATACCAAGTGTCAGGTAACTATTAAATGGTTCCTGGGGGAGGAAATCTGTGGTCTTCCACCCTCTGAAGATTTTGGCATGCATGATTTAAAGTACGCATGACCTTTGTGGTATTATCTCCAATGCGAACATCAGGAGCAAAGTCTAAGCACTGCTAGGGGAAGGGAATTTTTTCAAATTTGTTAGCCAAGAGATACTGCCCCCTTTAAGCTTAAATAGAAATAATTAAATTGTTTTTCTGTTCCATCACTCTCTCTCCCCCCTACATTTGCTGGGTGTAGAAAGCTCCACTCTAAAAATGTTTTTGCTAGATCTTGCTGCTAAATTGTTAGCAACATGTCAGCGTATGTCATGACTTCTCACTCTGCAAAGAGGGCCTATCTTGCAAGTTAGTCACTGTTCTGTTTTCACTTATTCAAACCTTATTTACTTAATGCATAGGCTAAATGTTAAGAAGAGGATGTATAGGACAAATATCATATCTGCCACATGATGTGAAACTCCGATTCCAATAGTGCTAGTGAGGAAATGCTATTACACTAATTGGTTCTTCTGTTTAGTTCAGTTATTTGTCAAGCAAAATAAATGGAAGAGGCTGGGGATGCATCCATAAGAATGAAATCATATCAATGTGGATGCAAATCAGGACAAACATGAGATTTTTTCAAGGCAAAATAATATATAAACAGCAATAGTGAAGCACAGGTCTCTTTTGAGGCTAAAATTGTTTCCAAAGGCATATGCATTGCCTCATAGTGCTTGAGGAAACTGGGATGCAGAGGGACAAGAGAGCTGTCTTAAGGCATTTAAAGAGAGAAGAGGCTGAGTGAACAGAGTCACTGAAGTAAAGGCTTTTGCTTGTAACAGAGAGGTAAGAGAAAATTTAGCTACTCCTCAGAGCACTGGGCAGAAAGAGTGCCTTCATTTCCTGCCATGCTTTTCAAAGTCAAAAGGCATGTTATGTGTGGAACATTTCAGGAATACCTCATACTACTACCCCAGAAAGCAGATACCTTAAGATTACAGTGAAGCTTACATGATGGCACTAATTGCATTCATAATTTTTTTTAACAGTCCTATAGATGGACATAATGACTCTTTTACTCTGTATCACATTTATTCCTCAAAAGCTGAAGAGCTAGGTTTTGTCTATGTGCTACCTACCTTCCAAGTCACACTCTCCCTCAACAGTGGGATTTTCTTGATAATGACCTTGACAGTGAAGCAGTTCCAACACAATTAAATCAAAGTGATGATGAATAAGTGCGAGAAGAATGGGATGGGACATAAGAGACAGAAAAGTGAAATGCGTGTAGACCTTTGCATCTGCTACACTAGAAGAGCTGCTGAAGCATAATACTGGGTAGTGAATATGTCTCCTCTATGACAGCTGCAAGGTCAGTTCTAGCCAGAGCTGTCTCCTGCATAAATGCCACTTTCCAGAGTCAGACTTCCCAGAGGGAAATGTTGTGTAGATTGTTTGTAATTTAGAAAATAGCATTTTGCTTATAAGGCGGAGAGCTCTGTAAACCTTCTGATGTGCAGTTCAATAAGCCCTACATCCCATTTCCATCTGCCTCTCCCTCTTTCCAGACATACCTCTCTTTCCATACTGAAAGTTCATGAATATCTGAGTATCATAGAGAAGCTATGAAAGAACTGTTGCCTGGTTTCAACAATGGTGTTATGTCAGTTTTAAGTAATAAGAGTCTCCCCGAGTGACTGAGGGACTTTTGGACCCTTGATAATATCAAAATACTTTTAATGCAGTCTTCACATGTAAGAGAGTCTTACATTCATATTTTAGATAAGCAGCTGAAAATTATTATCAGAATAAAAAATGAGTCCTCTATAAAAAGAAATTCTTCCTGCCTTTGAAGCACTCCTTTTCCCAGACAAATAATATGTATAGCAGAGTACTGTGCTTGATTATGTCCTTCCATTAATGATTGAAATCAAAATACTCAGCCTTGAAGTGACAAGATAGATAATCAAATTGCTGCACCTGTTGCTAAGAGGTGGGGAAAATATGCTGTGGGTTCATACAATGCTGACTTATAACAACATAACCACAGTGAGCCAGTCAGTGTGGAATTATACAAGTTTATGTAAGCCAAAAACAAGCACATATTTAACTCTTATTGACTCATGATCATTTGCAATTCATTCTTGCTTCTTGTAGTTGATGCAGGGAAGAATATGACATTTGATTAATCACTTGCTCTTTTTCTAGCTCCTTTCGTCTTCTTATCCTGATACTCAAGCTCAATGCAGCTACATTTGCAGTTACAATCTCACTGAAGAGAACCATTTATGCTGAGGGGTTTTTTTCTCCGTTGTCATTAATATTACAGTAGACTTTGCCATTGGTTTTAAGGATTTTCAGTGGGGTTTGGATCAAAATAAAAATTTAGCCATTAATTATATTTCCACATTTTTCTTTCACGTGTAATCTTCCAGGGCATTGACTAGAAAATAGCTGCTCACTGGCTTGCAATGAATGTGTTACAAGCTGTGTAGTGTCAGAGCAGGCTTACACACTGCTATGCGGTACTGCTCTTTGCAAGGTGAAAGTACAGCTTCTCCCTCTGACCTGTATATTCTCAGTGGGGACTGAGATCCTTAAATAATCTCTTTTAGCTCTTTTCAGTGCACCATCCCAGAGGGTTTAATCTCCTTCATGTGGTAAACTCCCAATGCTGATTCTCTTGATACATTGAAGAGCAGGATTAGGATTCAAAGCTACAGTTCTGGAGGCAAAAAAAAACCAAACATGGAGGAATAATCAGTTAAAAGCCGTATGAGGTTAAATAAGATCATGCAGGGTTCTTACAGTTTCTAGGGTGATAGCAACTGACTGCACAGCTTTAGAAGTAAGACAAATTGTTTTGAGCAAGTCCTGTGAAAAAATATATGCACTCTTTGAAGTTCACATGATGAACGCAAGTCAGTACAGTCAAGCTGTTCCAGCTAATAATCATCAGCCTGGAATGGATAAGGAGGGATATAATCAATAAGAAATGCAAAGTCTTTTGCTACATTTAGCTCTAAAGAAAATTTAGGTAGAGCATAGTATGTGCAGTCTTGTGCAAAACTTTTCTGGAAAGATGTGGCTCAAGTAGGGAGATAGCATAAGAGAGGAACAGGCGTAGGCTGAATAAGAGTCATGTTGAAAAAGTTTTAAAGGTTTGAGTTGTTTATTCCAGAGAGCAGAAAACTGAGAGGAGATGTGGAAACAGTCTTCAGATACGTAAGAGGCTGTTTCAAATATGAAGGGAATAATCTGTCCCCTTGTCTGTGGTAAATAGTCCAAGAAGTAATGCACTTAATTTGTAGAAAGTAGTGAACTCAGACTGTTTACACTAGACTCTAAAAACATCTTTGTAGTAGTAAGACTAGTGATGTACTAGACTGGATTACCTGGAAATCACACAGTAATATGGATATTTTTAAGAGTAAGTGAGAATCAGCTGTCAGGGATGTAGCTGATCTTGCTCAGTCCTTGAGCTGGAGCACCTACTAGGATATATTATTCCATTCCATCCCACGAGGGCACATAAGGAACCCAAATACTCTTCTAAGAAAGACAGACTCAACCCTACCACCTAGCCCGCAAGATCTCATGGCTGTTAAACCAATCTCAGGATCTGCAATGTTACAAAGGTTCTGACTGATAATATTCTGACAGCTGGCAGGTGACCGCACTAGCTTATTTACATTACAATGCTCAGGACAAAATTCACTGTGAAAATACAGTTTCCATCTAAACAGACAAAACAATTAGGAGACAGGTGAAAAGGGAGAAAAGAGGGAACAGAGGCACACTCGGAAAAGTAGTTTGCCCAAGATGGGACTACGTGTCAGCAGTAAAGTCAGGGATGAAACTCCATGCAAGAGTCTTAGGGCAGCATTCTGGGTCCTATTTTATGTCACATCACTTGTTCAAATTAGGCCACTCATGTAAGGAAACCACAGAATGGGGCTGGAGACCATATATAGTTAACAAAAAAAATGTTCTTCCTTGGCATAAGTGTTGTTAGCTTGAAGGTTCTTTAGTCTAGCCACATTGCTTACAGTGTTCTTTCTAAGGCACCTGAGGATTTATATTTAACATCAAATCATTTGTATGTAAACATTGCCTGGCTGAGGAGCAGGATCTTACTTTCAGCTGCATCCTGTCCCAGCTTGCCCTTGGCCTGCAGGCAGAGGTCTGCCTTCCAAAAGAGAGCACTCTGTTGCTCTCTAAAGCTAGATTTATCTCCTTAGGTACCAAGAGCACATGGCCTATGTGCCAGTGTCATGAAGCTGCACTTTTCCAGGACGGCACCTCCCTGCTGTGAGTCCCAGCCTCCATACCTCTTTTGCTTAAAAATTAGGAGGCTTTCCCCACTCCCTGCAAATTACATCTGGAGTGTTTTTCATCTGATTGCTGGTGTTAGCACCTCTAGAATTTTTTTTCCCATATTTTTTCCTGCAGCCATGAAGATGAAGAGGAGTTTCTTTGAGATCTTTACATATTCATTTTACTTTATGGGATATGAGGCTTAAGGAACAGTTTGCCAATCTTAAAATCTATAATGAATTTGGAGTCATTAACATCACTGCTATCAAGTACTGAACTTCTCAATGTACAAATATGCAATCCAGCACAGTCAAACAAGTAGAAAAAAAGAAAGTTTCCAGACATAGAGGTTATTCTTCATCAACATGCTTATGGGTATGCATATAACAATTACTGTTAGAGACAGAGCTAAGAAATCTGTGTGTTCACTTAAAATATCATTAGCAAGTGGCTGTAACACTTCAATTTTATTTGTAGATATTACCAATGAGCGATGACTTTTTTCTCCTGGGGGTACCAGTACCTCTGAACTAGATACAAGCACAATGCAATGCATGTCAGATATATTCTTCAAAACTGTGGTTTGATAATCAAAGTACAGTGGGCAGATCTAGTAGTATTGCTGTCACTGGGAAGTGGATTGGAAATGACAAACTCAGTAGTGCTGGACTGATAAGCTTACTTTGTAGATAGAATGGTTATTTTCACAAGGTACACTGAGAAGGAAGGGTACACAACAGGACACAGCACAGCTTGCTCTTACCATCAGACTAATAACTACTGGCCGACAGGGTTTCTAAATGAATGTTTGAAATTTTGGCACTGGATGCTGAAGAAGCCCAGGATAGACAGAAGTGTGATATAGTGGGGCATTTTCCCCCAGGTAAATGAGGAGAAGCACTGTAGTGCTTGAGCTGCGACAAATAGTGCTGCATTCACATGCCTTGGAAAGCCGCTTTCTGTTGTGGCAAATCTACTTTTGACAGGCGTGCAATCCCAGGCCAGAGCACTGCATGTAGGGCAGGAGATTGCCTGGCTTCTCTACAGCTACAGAAAGCCCAAATGACTCCAGTTTGTGTGGCACATCACAGGGTAGCAGAGCACCTTTTAGAACATGGCTGATTTCAGACGTTTTTTTAGCTGCAAAAGTACAGATTATCTGGGGCTGAGCTATAGCAGAGGACAAATGATTTTAAAAAGCAACTATAAAATAATTTTCACAGCAACCCTGAGGAGAAAAGGACAACGTACTGAAGGTCATGGAATTCATCAATATCCCAAAGCCTTATCTCTTTAAGCTGAAGGAGAATCTTCCATTTTCTGACACATTCACAGAGAACAGAAGTTTAGGAAGGGGAGTGGGCTGTGGCTGAATGCATTGGAAGGGTTACTAGCATAATTGGTTTAGTTTGCTACCCATTGCAATTACAAAAAAATGTTGCTTCTTAATAACATAAACTAAACAAAATGAAATTAATCAGAGCCTAACACGTGAGACTTCAGGCACATGCCACTATATAAGAGATTTAACATGTCTACCTCATGAGTATCCTAGCACATGCCCAATACATCAGGTTTCTTATTGTCACGGGGACTGGGTAATTAAGAAGGGCTGGGGCCTTCCTCACCTGTAGCCAGCAGCTGTTTGTCAGCTGAAGCAAATCAAGAGATTACAAAATCTCCAGTGCCTTATTTAGAAAGAACTGCTAAAGCAAACAAGAGGGCTTGGATGGCAGACCTGGGACAGTGGCCTATGCTGCAGGCTGAGGAATGGCTCTCCTAGCTTTCTTAGACTCTTTGATCCAAGGAAATTGTGGTATTTTTGAAGAATAAACTGGCCCCTGGCAAATAGGTGCCTCATCCAGATTCTGTGAAAGCACCCTACACTGGGCAAACAATGCAGCAGCCAATTCCAATCTATGCTTAATATACAAAAATCTTCATATCTTTCGTTATGTTCCTCATATGTGGTCACATTCCTCACATATGTCCCACCTGGACTAAGCCTGACCCACATATTTCTTTTTAAATCTTATGCCAGCAAATGATTTATTTTGTTTTTCCAAACTCTTTCAGATGCCTTCCCCAGAAGTATTTGAAGATCTGATTAAATTTTCATTCCATACAAATGTATTTGAAAACAACATCGGCTATCTGAGATTTGATATGTTTGGAGATTGTGAACTTCTAACCCAGGTGTCCGACCTACTGCTAGAGCATGTTTGGAAGAAAATTGTTCACACAGATGCATTAATCATAGACATGAGGTAAACCTTTGAGTGGCAAATAACCAAAGCTCTTTTCAAAACAGCATTTTATTTGTAACAGTGAATTGGCTTTACATGGCTTACTGTCGTGTTTACAGGCTAAAGTCGCTGGGATTAAATGAGAAAAGGAAAACAGCCAAGGAAAATAATAACAGTCTAGAAGTATAGCTCAAGATAAATTGTACCATCACTTGAGATGTTTAGAACTAAATAGGCAAATTTAGGGAATATGTTGCAGAACACAATCCTCAGTGTCACATCTGTTTTCTTCCTCTGATTTCTTTCTATTCTAACTCTGCATGTGCTTTGTATTTATTGATTATGTATATGCCTTAATTAAATCTTCTACTGCAGGCAGTGATCAAGTGATTGAACAGTCAAAAAAAACGGCTATGACAAGCTGTGTTACAGCACTTAATCTGCCGTATCTGAAGTGCTAATTAATGAGATAATTATAATAAGCCCTCCTGTACATTGGCACAGAAAGGTGGCTTAAAGATACTGTAGCAATCCTAGATCCTGCTGCTTCAAGATACAGCATTGTATGCCTGCACTCTATTGGACATTCCAGTGTGCCAACAGTGCTGCAAATCTCAGGAGGCAGAAGATGACATTCATTCATTGCCAGCTACCAGAGCAGATGAATTATCACAAATATACATTTTGTATAGAATATTTAGGTAAATCGTTCCCTTGGCTTACTCTGGTTTTTGGTTTGTGAAGACATAGAATCATAGAATGGTAAGGTTGGAAGTGACCTCAAGGATCATCTAGTTCCAACCCCCTGCCATAGGTAGGGACACCTCCAACTAGTACAGCTCACTCAAGGCCTCCTCCAACCTGGTCTTGAACACCTCCAGGGAGGGAGCAGCCACAACCTCCCTGGGCAACCTGTGCCAGTGCCTCACCACCCTCACTGTAAAGAACTTCCTCCTGACATCCAGTCTAAATCTCTCCTCTGCCAGTTTAAACCCATTGCCCCTTGTCCTGTCATTGCAATACCTTGTAAATAGTCCCTCCTCAGCCTTCCTGTAGGCCCCCTTCAGATACTGGAAGGCTACTCTAAGGTCTTCTCAAAGCCTTCTCTTCTCCAGGCTGAAGAGCCCCAACTCTCTCGGTCTGTCTTCATAGGAGAGCTGCTCCAGCCCTCTGATCATCTTCGTGGCCAGAACATTACAAGTCAGAACATTGCAAGTATCAACTAAAGAAAAGAATGCCATTGTAAGAACTTATTCTTAATGCTGAAACTATTTATGTTCATTGCCACCATGCAGCTCTCAATAATTGGTAATGTTAATAATATTCCTCTGAGACTTGCAGTACAGATTCATAGAATGGTTTGGGTTGGAAGGGACTTCCAAAGGTTGTCTAGTCCAATCGCCATGCGTTGAGCAGACACACCATGCACAGAAAAGATGAGCATGACAATGAGAGTAGAGAGAGAGAGACCTCATTATGTGAGCACAGAAAAGCCAGGACAGCCATCAAGAAAACTCACCCATGACTGAATTCAAATCCAGCAAAGGCACCATGATCTTCCAAAAGACTTGAGACAGAACTGGGACTTTCCTCTTTCTTGTCCTGGTTTTCTCCCAAGCTAAAACTCATAACCAGGAGCAATAAAACAGCAAAGGTAAAATCACATCCCAGGTAACAAATATCGCATTATAGTTCTTTTCTTGTGCTGCTTTGAGATTTTTTTATATATGTATTTAATACATTTCTAGCCCTTTGAGTGCACACAGAAGTCCCAGTCTTTGAAGACATATGAAAAGGAACCCCAAACATTTTATCTTTTTTTAATTTCCCCTACACCAGTCTTACAATTTTACAGTAAGGCTAATAATTTCAATTTTGAATGGGATTAACCATAATGAATAACGTTTCTCATCTTACAAATTTCCCTCCCTGTAACAGCTGGGACACTCATGAATGCCATATTTTTATAATTTCATTTTTTTCATGGTATTATCCATAATGCCAAATGTCTGTCATCTTAATAGTTTCCCTCTGAGGAACAGCTGTGCCACTCATCAACTTCATATTTTTTTACTTCACAGCACTGAGACGAGACACTGATAAACTAAACAGCTTCCCTAATGTCATGCAAGAATCCTGTAATTAAGTACTTGTCTCTAAAGGTTAAGCTAAAAATTCTAGCATCTGCTCAGTCATTATTACTGACTAAAGTTTCTGCAGTTTCACTGTCTGCAAGAGAGTCCCAGGAAGAGTTCTTCACTATTAGTCTAGCTGCTTGCTTGCCACTCATTTCAGCCTTGATGGCAGTGGCATGAAACCTGGGTCTGCTGGGTCTAGCTGCCTCCTGGACTGTGCAGCAGCAGCAGGACCTCTTGGCACCACATCACTGTCTAGGACACAAAAGGGTTTATTTCAGTTCTAGCCATTCACAGTGTGAATCCAGCATACAATTCCCAAATGCTTCAGAACAAAGAGACAGCTTCACTCTTTTGAACAGGGGCCTCATGGACTGTCTAATACTTTTCTGGAAGTGAAAGTGGGGAAAAAAAAAAACAACAAAAAACCCCCACAAACCAAAACCACCCTTAGTTATGGACTGGAATGAACAAAACCAGCTTTCTGGCAGGTATTTTCTAGAACGTCTATGCCAAACGCTCCTAATATCACATATAGGAAAACATCATCTCTATCTCCTACTGGTGAGCAAAGCAAAAACAGTTTTAGTCCTGTATATACTCTAATATTAGTGGGAAATGACAAATAAAAAATAATTTGACATTACATTGTGTGTTTTCCTACCAGAGGTTGTCCAATGATACTTAGACTGCTCAGTGAATTTAATCTTCAGAGGCTGGTATGAAATTAAACCACAACCAATGTTTTCAAATGTGACTGTCCTAAATGAAGCAGCTGTACTAGTGGGAGGTGTCTGCCTATGGCAGAGGGTTGGAACTAGATGATCTTTGAGGTCCCTTCCAACCTTACCATTCTATGATTCTATAACATGGTCTTTAGGCATAAAAAGAAATGGCCTGATCTTGTACAGTGCCAAACACCAAGCATTTTCATTGTGTGCCACAGGAAATAAGATTATAGTTCTGCAAATATATGTTGCTTACATTGGAAACTGTATTTAGATATTGGACTTCAGGTATTGACTCACTCTGTCTTTATTCATAACAGGACAGGTTATTCAGCCTAGAGGAATAACAAGAATCTGATGTTTCTCTGGAGATTAAGAGCTTTTGCTTTCTTTCTGAAAATTTTCCGAGTGCAATCAAGACAAAAATCAACCATTCAGTTTTATGTTTGCTTTTGAAGTCACTTGTGGGCAATAACAGTCTGAAGCCCTTAGACAGGATTTTGTTTCTCTGATAAACGTGCAAATGCCGGTAGGGGAGAATTAATGTAAATATATCAAGATATAACCATAAGCCCGTTTAGTACAGATGATAAAGAACAATACCTGGAAGGGAGATTTACTGTCTGCCACAATTTTTCAATTGTTTCCTTAATACAATTGATTTTTTAAAAGGTACAATGTTGGAGGCTCCACCACTTCCATAGCGATCCTATGTTCGTACTTCTTTGATGAAGGACATCAAATTCTCTTGGACAAAGTTTATGACAGACCCAGTGACTTAGTAAAGGAAATATGGACCCAGACAGAGCTCAAAGGTAAAATATTAATTTGGTTTTAAGGGTAGCTTTTCATTTCGGATGTCCGTACTGGAGTATTTTAAAGTGAGCTGTTAGAAACAAGTTATTTGATGAAAACCCCTGCCACAATTAGCTCAGGTTGTTCAGAAAATGTGAAAACAATTGAATTTGTATTTTGGTCATGTTCCTCAATGCAGTCTCTAAACAACTGTTTATCAGTCCTAGGACTGGGGTTGTGCTAGACGCAGGAGTTTGCAAACTGGTTCCCAGAAGTTTAGCTGAATACTGTGTGCAGCAGTTGTGATTTGTTGCTTTTGAAAGTTGTCAAAATTAAAAATAAGTCCTGTGCTGCCTAGACCTGTAGTAATATCTCTTCCAACACTCACGCATTGTTTTGTGTGTAGTTCCTCACTGCTATCTGTGGAATCCACTATTTCAGTAGATGACAGCACCCACAGTGTCACAGTTTGTCCAGAAAACACAAGGAAGGAAGGAAAACACTAAATTCTGCATATCTGAGTCAGTTTGGAGTATTTGGCAAGGTATTACACACACACTCTCTCCCCACACACCCTGCATTGCTGTCTATGAATGTTGAAAGGATGCTGCAACATGTAGAAATAGGCTTCTTCAGTGCTCATACAGTGCAATTAGACCACTGAGAAGCCTTAAACACTGGGTTTAATTATTTTGCCCTTTGAAGCTAAGACAGTGCTAAAGAAAGGTGTCACAATGGTGTCTGCAATTTTTGGCTTGGAACATACTGAAATAGTTAAACTTTGTCAAAGGCTGCGGGGTCCATCTATTTTTCCAGGAAGTGAGAGGTGGGTTGTGCTAAGGGATTTGATTACTATGGACACATTCCAGTTCCCATCAAAGAGAGCAGGCAGACTCATATTAACTTCAGAGGAGCTGGATCTGGTCCTGTATTTTTATATAAGCATATATATATGTATACTGTGAAAATGATCTTCTAATGGATATTACATCCACAGTGAAATAAGAAGAGCAAAGATGGTGTGAAAATTAATTACCATGCCATTAGTCCCTCTCTTGCAGTTAAGCTTTAAAATTGTATGTCATATTGTAACTTACTTAAAGAATTACATTTTTAGAGCAGTTTAGAGTAGTTTTCAAGTTATTAAATCCCAGTTATGAAGCACTGGTCACTTTTACATAGAAACTAAACTGTCGAAAAGCTAGTGTGTTCAGATACATTGAAAATCAAGTGCAAAAACCTCCCTAGTCCTGTCAGCTATTTGTGTAAGAAAATGAGATAACTTGGTTCATATACTAATAATAAAAGAGTATTTGTTAAAAGGTTTGGGACAAAGGCCATGCAACAGCTTCCATTTACAGACTATGAAATACCTGTGGGGAACCACTATAATTAAAATTTTGTAAAAGGCTGCCTGCATAGTTTGCAGGCCAAGCTCTATGAAAGCCATGTTTCTAGAGCAGGAATGAGAGTGAAACTGAAGATGGTGCTGGCAGAGCTTTGAGTATTCCTGCTGGAGCAGAGGAAAAAGTCACATTCTTCACCTGCCTATACCACTCGTCTTTTGGGATCCAGAGCTCCTGTGTAAGACAGAGGCACAGAAGAGCCAGCAGTAGTAACTGATGGCAGCTGGTCTCCCAGCTGATGGAGCTCGTAACTAGAAACTAATGGCACAAGAGCTCCACATAGGGTGACAGGGTTTACTGTATAAAAACTGGGTTAGTGTAAAAAGCACTTTGATACCATCAAAAGCACAAAGTAAATTTCCAAACTTCTTCTTCTTGTTGTTTTTGTTGTTAATGCCACAAAAAATGTGCTGTGTCTTGGCTTCTCTTGTTCTGCTATGCAAGTGTCTGAAAATGGACCAATTCTGATACTTTTTGTCCTATCTGGCAGGGGAGAGATATGGCTCTCAGAAGGGTCTGATAATCCTTACCAGTGCTGTGACAGCTGGGGCTGCTGAGGAGTTTGTATACATAATGAAGAGACTGGGAAGAGCTCTCATCATTGGGGAACAGACCAGTGGTGGCTGTCATTCCCCACAGACATATCAAGTAGATGATACTAACTTCTACATCATCATCCCTACCTCCAGATCAGTCACTTCTGCAGAAAGTGTTTCCTGGGAAGGGAAAGGGGTGTCTCCTCACATGGAAACACCAGCTGAAACAGCACTCATCAAGGCAAAGGAGATGTTCAGTACTCACCTGCACACTTCTAGATAGCCCAGTGGTGGAATATGGCCCTAGTTCTTAGACAAAAAAAAAAAGCTACCTGCCCAAACATAAAGCCTAGAAAGGAGTGGAAACTTCATTTCAATCTCTATAGTCAGTTATTGGTCCCTTGTACATAGCTCAAAATGAATCCTCTTTCAGCATGCTTTCTTTTTTACCCAGCTCTGTAGAACTCAGCTCTTCCTGGGCATGGTTGGGCTACTTGGACAGTTTACTGGGATTTCTGGATTCCTCTCACGTGGTCAGATGCAAAAGTTACTTGTTGTAGTGTCTGTGGGTTTTTTTATGGTTTAACTTCAAATCACAGATGTCCTTCGGTCCCTTAGAAAATCTCAGCTGTCAGTATTGAAGACATAAGAACCACCTCAAAGCATTTATGCAAAGATGGAAAAGGCACCTCTGCTCCTTTGAGAACTGTATGTGTTCCTATTTGTACATCTGAAAGATGAATTACAGTAGTCTGGACTCTGTTTTCCAATCTGCAGAAGCTAAATTAAGTCTCTTCTCAATTGAATCATTTAGATGTACCCAAAATCCTGGGCAAGCCTGTCAGGATTGCTCAGTCATGACATTTTAGTGCATGCCTGCTTCTCCCCTGGTTTCTGTTAGAGAGAGGAGGAGGGAGCAGGAGAAAGGCAGTACTTAACTCTTTCACCCAGGGCTCAGCTGATTGAGGGAAAAGAATCACACATTTTTACTTAAGACTCAAACAAAATTCCTGTCCTGAAGAAAAGAAGAAAGCAGAGAAACATCCGCTGCAACCTACTAAGAAGAGTACATATTAACTAATAGTTTATTCCAGGACAACTAACAGTTACTGAGATGGGCTTAGTGAGTGTACAACATTCCTTGTCTTTCTTACAATTCTTATCCAACCATCTGTCTGCATACTTATTTAGGAATACGTGCAATCTGGATCTCAACATTTCTCATCTCTACAAATGCCATCTGTAAGGTATTTAAGGTAGGAAAATGGTCCCCTGAAATTTAATCAGTTAGAAGTTGCAGTAGTTACACGTTGCTGTTGGCTTACTTATTTGGAAGTTACTGCCATTTTTTTAATAAATTGTATTTAAGTATCTGACTGCAGAGAATCTCTTTCAGTATTTAGAGGAAAATAATTTTACCAACCAAATAGACTTTCCATCTTTTTTACTACTTGTTTGTCTTACCAGCCACAACCAGTGTGATCGCTAACATGGACTCGAGTAATTTTTACGTTCTGATTTTTATCCACTTGCTAGTTGTTAAACTTCTTGGTGTTGTGGAAAATATTTCATGAGTTAAAACTCATACAGAATTTTGTGTAAAGTGATAGATGTATGAAGAGTATTAAAGATTCTTGGAAAATGTGGAAAAGACTGGAGTATTCAATGAATGAGTAAACACTACTATATTTCTTCTAATGTCTTTAAAGCCTCTTTAATATCTCAGTGATCCAGATACACTGTTTTATTCTCCTAAACACAATCAGTTGTGCTGTCATGTACAAACAATAGTAGTTAAACCCAACATTTAAAAATTTTAGGCATCCATTCAAGGACCAAAAGCCATACCATATGAGCACAAATAGCAAATAATTTCTTCCGGTACTGATAAGGTAAGTACGTACAAAAAATAAACACATCTAGAAAGTGGAATCCAGTTCAAAAACCCAAAAATGAAGACACATTTGCTGTTGAGTCCATCTGAAAGCAATAATGCTGTTAGTTCATTGAAGTGATCAATTTCACTGGAAAATTAATGTGAGACTTTGAAAATTTTCATTAGTTGACAAAATATTATTTACTATTTCATACATCATCTACTGGTTAATTGACATTAAAACTATCAGGCTTAACAAAGGCCAGTGTTCAAAACCAATTTCTTCCTCTCTACACAAACCACTGTCATCTTTATTCCCATCTCAATGAGATTAGAAACTGGACACAGTGTAGTGAGTGTAAATTGTGTTACAATGTACTTTTTATGCAATATAGGCTCACCGGAAACATCTTCTTTGAAGACACTGAAAAGACTGGCTTTGCCACCTCAGAGTGGAGAGAGAATGAGAAGGATAAATTAACTATGCCCCATCTCACTTCAATACAGTGAAATTGAAAGGAGGTGAACTCAGAACTGGCAAAAAATACATGTAAAGACAAAGACTGTAGGACTCACTCAGGCAAGTGGCACTGAACCTGTTGAGATTGTTCAGAGGTACCAAACACCTCTGGTACACCTGGAATTATGACACGTAACAGAACTTCCCCTGAAACCTAAACCTGCACTTTTTGAACTAAAGCAGATCTGTATCATCTATGCAGTAAAGAACTTTTCTTAGGTTCCCACAGCTGCTTTCTGGATCTTCTACCTTCTTCTATAGTGTCAAGGAATACATAGATCCTAAGCACTATGTCCCACTCTGTCTCCCAAGTTTGGGTCCACCTGGCATTTTTGTTATTTCTAACGACCTTTAAAACCGTGAGCTCAAACCAAACCATGATGAGAGCACAGTGTGATCGACAGACCTCACTAAACTACAGACAGTAATTGTATAGAAAATCATACTGCATTAAAGGGTTTGAACATTGCAAAACTATGAATGGAAATCAGTTATGAAAAATCCATGATTTATGGTTTACGTGAGAAAGTTAAACAGCAGTTTTCTTACAGAGGGACAAGAAATTTCAGAAGTGCCCTTCCACAACACAACAAGAAATAGGCTGCAACAGCCACCCTTCTCTCTTCTGGTTCCAGAGCAGTTTATAGCACTATTTCATTATTACCCCACCTAGAAGAGCTTCCTGAAGTTTAATCCTGATCATGTTCCATTTAAAGGCAGGAAGACAGGAATTGGTGTATTAGGCCTCCTAGCACTATGATCACCCTCTTTTCAGCATCCACAGAACTCTGACTAAGAATTGGCACCCAGTTTATTCGGGTTTTTTTTGGCTACAAAATGTTGCATTCTTGCTCTCTGAAGAGTGCTTTTAATGTAGTGTTTGTTTCCTAATCATATCACGAAAGCTGTATAAGTCCAGTAATTTTTTGAAGTGCTCTATAGACCAGTGGGAGCCCAGAGACTGCATCACTTAATGAAAAAAAAACAAGTAAAATTATATTCTTCAAAAGCGTATCTGAGTGCCATTTCAATGGAGAAATACACCTTCATTGCAAACAGTTCAGCGCCAATGAGTGAACAAATAGGCATCTGGCATTCCCTATCAGTAAGCTCACAACCCACTGCAGAGACACAGCCTGAACAGCTAAGCTTGACAACTTCGTGCTACGTCCCTTTTCATTGGTGCAGAAGCAGATGTCTTGAAAGAAAATGGTTTCATCAAAATGACACAGACTAGCAAAGACAGGAAAAGAACCATCCAGCTGACTTCAAATAGTCTTATCCTGCTTAAAAAAACCAACCAAACAAAAAAAAACCCAAACAAAAAAACAAACAAAAAACCCAACAAACAAACAAAAAAACCCAACCAACCCACATTTCTTTTAATTCCAGGCATTTTTAGTCATATAAAAGACACACTTCCCTGCTGTAAAATCACAGTATTAAACCAAGACAGAATGCAGTTCTTCGTTAATTCCTTCAGTTTGCTTCTTTGTGGACCTCCTGCCCTAGTGGAGTGCCATTCCTTCACCAGGATTTCCTGTTATCTGCCTGTATAAATGTTCAGACTTCTACACATAAGGGAAAAAATGTTTCCAGAATGACTCAGTTGTAGGAGGTTTGTTTTTCTTTGTCTTGTTAGGCTTCCTTCTGCCTGTGCAATATTCCATTCACTCAGCTTTAATATCAATAGTTTCATTTAAAGAAATGAAATCTTAAAAAAAATGTGGATGAGCTCTCTGCTTTATGCACCCCAGCTTCGATGACACGTTTGCTCAAACTTCAGACACATCGAAGACATTCCCTCTGCCTGCACAAAGGGCTTCACACATAGGAAATCTAGTTCTGGTTCTGTCGGCATCTAGACTGTTTTGCTCTGTTGCCAGCACAGGTATAGCAGACAACAAGATGTCATATTGGCCAGTTATGTGTGTAAACAAGTCTTAATTCATAAAGCACTTTAGTCAAGTGTAAGAAGGAATTTGTTCACTTGAGTTTTTATGTCAGCGGCCTCCTGCAAAGGAGCAAGTACCAGAAATAGAGCTGATTAAAAGCTCTCCTCTTAATTTTTGCATTTTAAATCAGCTCTCCCACTTTCCATAAGTGGTTCTCTTGCCTTTCTGTGTGTATGCATTGATTGCCATCACAGTATGTAACTTGCAGTGCTGAGATCCATCCAAAAAGAAACTGATTAAAAACTCTTACCTCTTTTTTCCCCCCAATAAAATCACATCATGACACAGCGGAAAGCTATTTCTCCCAGTAGCCTTGCTGCTTGCTTAAGTCCCATACCACAAGAAGAATGAAGATGTTTGATAACAGATGAGACCTCTAAGAATGCAGATCTAAGACAGCTTTGGAAGAGGTTTTGAGATTCAGCAGCTGTTTACCAGTATCTGATTTCCCACACTTTCTCAAGATCCTTTACACCAACAAAAAAATAAGTGAAAATATGTAACTGGTTATATTTGGTACTGCTTAGGTCTGATCTAAATGACATTCCAGGTGTGGTGCACTGGAAAAACAGACTGTTGGAGCATGGTAATGTTGAAGCAATGCCCCAACGCAATACTGGGGAGCATTATACAGCTGGTCTTGTCTTTTTCTAAAAGAATTCTGAAGCTAGGTTTCTACCCATAAAACTGTTGAGACAACATGGTATATTTCAGTAAGCACAGAAGAGAACATTTTGCAGTAGTGGTACAAAAATATCTTGGTCTTATTTATACTGGGCCATGCTAATCTTAAAGTAATTGATGCAAATCAGGAGTAGCAACATGAAATGATTCTGGATTTGCACTGGAATAAATGAGATCACAATCTGGCCTAAACTGCTAATGGGAACTATAACACTAACCACATATGAAAGCAGTTACACCATGGAGTCCTTCATTAGACTTTATGGACACTGACTTCACACTAAACTGGCTGGCACCCAGATAAAACCAGATGGAGTAAAATTTGGCCCATTAAATCTTGCCATAAATATATTTCTTACACAGTAAACGTTATTGGACACAAAATAGAGTTGGAAAGATTAGAAGGAAACCACATCATCCCTTTCTCAATGCAAGGTTGTTCCCCACACTCCATGTTTCAAAGCTTTTGTTCATTTTGGTTTTTAATGACTCCAGTGAAAGAGCTTCCACTACTGACCTTGGAAAAGTCAGTGTTACAATCCAACCAGACCTTCAGTCTCAATTTATGTCTTCAGAACTCAAAGGCATAATGTGACAGTTGAATCATTTTATGTTGGGAAAACAAAGCTGAGGTCCATAGCCAGTAACTGGCCTGCAATAAGTCAAATGTCTATGTTAATAGGAAAGAACCATCAATTAGTGTTCAACAGCAATATATTGAGAAGAATGCGGTCTCCTGTCCCATAGAAATCTCCCAGGAGATTACAACGAATGTAATATGATCTCAACTGATAGCCTAAGACTCTCAGACTGTCTTTTATGGCTCAGATTTGTTTACTTGCCAATACCTGCATTATCAGCCTAGGCATCATCACAGGAACTCAAAGAAAACTGCCCAGCCTGCAGCACGCAAACACTGGACTATATCATCAGCATGCTGGGAAATATTAAGAAGCATATTGCAATATTCTTTTGCCTTAGCTGGGAAATGAGTGGTTTCTGATCATTCTCTACCTTAAAGAGAGTAATAGCAGATGAGGCTCAGAGAAAGGACACGAAAACATCAGACAGCCTGAAAAAGTACTATAAATACTTGCCTGAAGAACATGTTGTCACAAGCTATCAAAAGCAAGATCCTGAGTGGATTTAAAAAGTAATGAAAGGTTAATCGGATGAGCTGCAGTAACAATAGACAGAAGTGTTGTTTCCCCCCACACTCAGAGCAGTATAAAGTCATCTGCTTCTGAGACTAAGCAGAGCTCAAACTGAAGTAGACAAGAGAAAAATGCCTTGAGTGGGCAGGCTATAGAGAAAATTTGGCACTGTCTTTTTCAAAAACTTGAAATTGACCATTGTAGAAACCAGAGGGCAGACAAGCTGGTCTAACGCAATGCAGTTCATGTAAGCCTGGGTCATTTTGGAAAAGCACATTTCTCTTCTAGCTGTTAGCAGAACAGAACCTATCATCCACTATTAAAGTGTGCAGATTCTATCTAGCTAATACTACCTCAAATACCCTTGTTCCTTCCTTTACTGTACTCTAAACCTGAAAACCACAGGCCAAATGCTACCCCAAAAGACCTATATGCCTACTGATTTTCAAGCACACAGCAGGGCAGAATTTGTGCTCCCTGTCTACACAATAATGCTGACAACAGGTCACATTTTGATACAGATCCAGGCTGATCTGACCTTTGGAAAAGATCTTTCAAAAGTGGCAGAGCTGAGAACAGAACTCAGACTCGCCGATTTACAAGTCACATTCTCTTTGGCAGTCTGGTGGCCAGCTGATGATGATCACAAACTTCAAAGAGAGGCTTAACTTCAAGTCCCTTTCAAATTCAAGGAGAGATGGATACAAGCTTTTCCCTCAGTCACAAATCTGCTACGAGTTGATTTAGCTAACATAAAGGAGTGAGAGTCCACCAGTGGTGTCAGAAACAATAATTTTTTTTTTCTTTTAGCATATAACCTCTGATTCTTTTACTGCTTAAATATTCCTCAATCACTGAGATGGTTGTTAGTCCTGTACTTACATTGTACTGCACAGACACCATCAAATTGAATATAAGCAAAAACCCCTCCATTTGAACAAAATAAAAATAAAATTCCCAACTCTTTGCAAATTAATACTGCATGGGCATTCATTTCACTATTTTATTTCCTCAAAAATAGATTGACAAGGGCTAGGCTGAGTTTTCAAAGCTTACAACCCACTCAGACTCTTGTAAACATGTTATATTTTTTTGCAAAGCATCTATTATAAATTATTGTAAACAGCGATTTCCTGTAAGAAATTAATGTAAACTCAAAATGAAGTGGATACAGGTGAACCATGTACCCTTTCTTTACCCAACCTGCCCAGTCCCTCAGTGAGATCTCTAATTATGAGAAGTCATGTGGCGGGACAGATGATGGCGTTCTCGGAAGTACTCGTGACAAATGGGACATGTTAGCTTCTCCTCCCGTCGCCGCTTGCACTGGGAGTCACTTGAGGAGTATTCTTTTTTGTGATGTGACCGCATGTGGAAGACTAAATCAGATGTCATGCGAAAAGACAGGTTGCATTTGGCACACCAGTTCTGGGCAGCCACTCCGAAGGATGTGAAGGTGGGAGGAAGAAGAGTCAAGGAAGAGGAAGAGGAGGAAGAAGTGCCGGTTGCGTTTTGTAACTGTCCTCCTGCTTGCTTGAGCCATGGTTCAGAGGTATACGGGAAAACATTGCTCCGAGTAACGCTTGTCTGTTGCATCTGAGCATTACACAAATCACTGACAAAGAACTTGGAATTGAGAAGAGTGCTGCAGCACATGATGTCTGTGGTGGCAATGAAGCCAGACAGCTCCCCCAGGCTCTTTGGTGACTCACTCATGGGATGAGAAGAATTTAATGCAGCTCTTTCTGTTAGACACTTACTGGGTTTGCTGAAAGCACTCTTCTGTTCTCCTCGGGTTCTGGTGGGCCACACAAAGGAGAATGCACTACCAGCAGAGTTCAGCAACACTTCCTTTGATACCTGCTCTTTATCAAGTGGGACAATGCCATCCTCCTGCTCTGGGTCCTTCGCTCTCTCATTTTTCAGTTTCTCCTTCATTCTCCTGACCTCAGTGAAAGCACTCTGCTTTTGCTCTAAATCATCCATCCTGACTGACTGCCTTCCTGAACTAAGCTTCCAGAAAGAACCAGCTAACACATGTTCTCCTCCAACCTTTTCCTTGCCCCCACAATTATGTTCCTCACTCAGATTATTTGTTTTCTCCAACAACACTGTTTTTCTGCTCTTGTTCTCAGCCTCTTCAGATTTTGTTCTCCTTTCTCCTGTGAGACCATGGGCATCATCTTTGCAGGCTGCCATTTTGACTTCTAGATCCCTTGCCAGGCTGTGGAAATTTGTGGCCTGCTCAATCAAATTACTCTTTTCAGTCTTAGGGTTCTGGAAGTTTCTCCATAGCAGGGTGCTCTTCTCTGGGACACATAGGAAGCGGACATGGGAGAGATAGGAATGCTCACATTTGAAAACTCGGTCACATTCTTGGCATATCAACTCTGCAGAAACAGACAACAGACGATGAGTTTTGTAAAGGCAGAGTAATGGATAGGTGCAGATGCTGACCCTGTCACTAACAGAAATAAAAAAACCAGAAACATCTCTTGTGTCATGCAAGATTACACATGGTAACACCACTGCAGAACCAAGTCCCTTGCCCCTTCACTCATATTTATCTCCATGTGCTACTTGTGGAAATGCTTTCATTTATTCTTAATTTTGTATTACATAAAATGGTTGGTACACGGTGGTCTAGATAAAACCAAACGGACTTTATGACAACCTGAAATCTGAATCCAGATTTGGGTCTACAGTTCCTAGGTAGCTTTAATACAGGCTGGAAATTTAATTCACTGTATCCAAGTAATAATGTATTTTAGACTTGGACTCAAAGATTTTGCCATGAGCCTCTGTTTTCTGCACAGGATACTCGGGAAGTTTAATGCCTCTCAGAAATCAGCTGACAATAGTGCCTGAAGCCCTTACTCATGCTCATTCAGCAAACTGCTATGTGCCTCAAGGCTCAGATGCATATGGCACAGAAAATAATGTTCAAAATGAAACGGTGTCAGTGATGGGCAGAGCAAATGGGAAATGCTGTTTTCATCTGGCCCTTGGATGTACTACATCTCTGATTCATTAATTGATTACTCCTGAATAGATAGTACATAATTCAGTGACCAAGATCCATACAGCACATCTTAACCCTTGTAGAGAGTACCTATGCTATACTATTTCACAACACACAGCAGTTTTGAAATGCAAATGGTGCCAGACAGCACCTGACCTCTGGGATATACGCTGGCTGGGTAGAACTATAAACCCATAATACGTCAAACCCTAATATGTCAGGGGTTTGTGAATCACTGAATCTTGATCACTTCCCAAACTACATAAACCTAACTTTTTATAAGAAAATAAGTCTGCTCATTTGGGTGGAACATTATACCTGCTACTTTAAAAGTCTTGAGTGTAGATAGAGCATTTCTTGTGTAGATAACACCGCTATGGTGAATTCAAAGGGCTGGCAGTACGTGTCTACACACGAGCTAACAGAAATCAGTTAAAATGATTTAGAGGGTTCCTGCTGTGAATGCGTCTATATTAATTTAATATTAATTTACAGGCAAGTACATTACCATATACATTTGCCAATTTACACCTTTACCAGCCTATGCCTTTATAACCAACCTATATAAGCTGTATTTAAATGAAACAAAGGCAATGTAGAAAGGGTTTTGTCCCAGTCTAACCAGACCAAAGTTTGAAGTAAATGACAGCTGGAGTCAATCCTGGTGTGTACCTGTCAGTGATTGTCTTGGTTTCCCTGTAATCTGGATTGCTGTTTTTCCAACAATTGCCAAGTTAATTTCTTTTTTTTTGAGCAACATCTCAGAACTAAAAATCATGTCCTTTTACTCACTGTCACTCTGTCCCACTCTAAATAAGGCAGACCATGCTGTACACAACACTGATTGCTCTGTATTTTCATAGCCCTGCTCACTTACAAGATTAAAGCTGAGCGCTAATCTATACTTAATTCCTCAATGAGCTAGAAAAGGCATATTTCCAAATGATAGTTTAGACTTTTAGGATTCGGAGGCAGCCAGGTGAACAGACCTCCATGACGCAGCTCAAAAATTTCAGCATTAATCACCAATGCACCATTCTCTGATGGAAAGTAGTAATGAAAATCACATCAAGCACCACACATTTGTTCTTGCTCAATCCACAAAGCAGGTCTTTTTTCTTAGCTGACTGACTAAGGATTTAGAAAGTGTTTATTTCTTGTATTAAAAGATCACCACGTACTAAAGATGCAGACCCACTTCAGTCCTGAATGACCCCTGACTGCAGTCAGTAGTTTGGTACTTACCACTCTGGGGACTCTGAGGTTTTATCTCATTGAAACCCAAGAGGCTGGAAAGCTCCTCGTCGTACCAAACAAGCAGCTCCTCGTTTTTGTTGATTTTCCTGGTAGAGCGATAATATAACTGACTGTTTTCTAAGTAAGCTTCCAAGTTCTGCTCCTTGCTATTAGCAGCAGCTTGCACAAGTCTCATCCAAGGTAGTCCTGTGGGACTGTGCACAGATGTGACATCTACCTGTAAGACAGGACATTAAAGAATGGAAGTTTCCTGTCTTGGAACTCAGAGCAGATTTCCATCAAATTCAAGAACAATGCCTATTTTCTGCCTCACAGAGCCAGCAGGCCAAACGTGTGAGCCCAGTCCATAAGCCAGCGTGACCAAATCCAAGGCCATCATAGGGAGGTTTGCCCAGTGTGAGTGCTGAGAGCTCTGGGCATACAGCTGCATGGGAGGGAGAAGACATCAATGCTCACAGGTAATGTCTCATGGCAATGCCAGAGCTGGCAAGCTCTAGCCCATGTTACATGCAGGCTGTCCTATGGGACTAAGATGTGAATCACAGAGGATGTGCTCCACTCTTAAGTAGGGGTCTCACTCCCATGGGAAAATGGCATATATGTCAGGATTGCTGTAAGTGCTGTTGTCTTGGGAGTGTGAGGTGTGCAGACCCCCTGTGAGCTCCATAAATGGACACACACTGGCAGTTGCATTGCATATGGTTTTTCTCTAACATAAGAGGACATAGATCAGGAGATGTAAGAATAATTTTGGCTATTTGATTCAACACCCCAGGAAGACAACAATGGCTTACACGATTTTTTGGCCTGATTATACAAAAAGTAGATCCTGGTAAATACAACTAAGAACTTATATGACCTCTTTCCTTTTTCAGAAATAAAATTATAAATTCCTGTTCCTTCCTTTCAGAAATTTATTAAATTGATTTAAACATTTCTAAACAGAAAAAAAAAATCAGATTAATCTTTTTCATTAAATTATTTCTGAGAGCAGCGAGGAGTTGATTTACCTTCAGTATGTGTGTATTCAGAAGTACCAAACAGATTAAGCTAAAAAATAATTGCTTTTATTGCAAGCTTAGACACTCAGAAGTTAAAAAATAATACTAAGCCTAACATTCAAATTAAATTTCCCTTCTAAATGTCCATTACAGCATAGTCCTCAGTCACATGTACTCTTTTCTCCACAGGACTCACGAGCCATTCAGTCACAGGTTGAGCACTCTCTGGCAATAATATATCTATAAAACATTTAACTTAACGTTTTTCTCATTCACTGTGTGGTTTCCATCTTACCTCACTGTATTTGCTCCGAATAGGGAATGATTTATTTCTTTATAGGTTTTCCCTTATGTTTACCACAGCAGATCTATGTCTCCTGTAGTATTTGAAAGATGGGTAAAGATTTTCGTAGCTTGGAGGCTGAAACACAGTGTGATCAAGGGCAACATTTACATGCATAAAAAGCCTCAGCTAATTTTTGAAGCACTAAGTCATTGTTTAGAAAGGGAGAAGTTTGGAATGAAAAATGTCTGATGACAAGTATGATTTAAATTTCACCCCAAGCAACATATAGCTTTTTGTTTTCCACTAATTGCAGGGCAGCCATTCACTGGTGTTTGCTATCAGAAACAGCCATTTGGCTATCTCTGTTTTTAACTCTCTCTAGCTATTGCCTACCATGAAAAGTATGAGTAAACTGGCAGCTTGAATACAAGAACAAAACATTAAGGTACCATTAGGATAAGAGTTAATTAGTATGAGGGAGAAAATAAATTAGCATGCCCTGTAACAAATTGTCCCTAGATGCCATAGTAACTAAGAGAGATTGAGAAATATGGAAGCCTGACAGCGACACAAGCACACCTACCCACGCACAGTGGTTGTAACAGAGGCTGTCATTTATTAGTTTCTGTGTTTCAGTAATACTGAGCATCCCCTGAATGCTCTAAGCAAAGTCAAAGGGAACACAGCTCATCCAGGAACCAGGACTTCAGGGAAACAGTTGAGAGATCTTCAAGAGGGTTGGCAGCTTTAGTTTTCCCACATATTCAAAGACACTACAAACCCCATAAGTCTACCCCTTTCTGGAGATGACAGTCCCTCAGATGGATCTTTTGAACCTGTATACACAGTAAAGGCTTCACAGCCCAACAGGCTTGATCACAACTGAGCAATGAAGGTAATGTGGCTTCCTTGACAGAGACTGGAGAAGGAAGGGAATGAGACTCTTCTTTAGAACCCACAGGAAGCTGTAAGGCTCAGAGGAACTCAACTGGACAGACAGCTTTTTAAGGGGACAGTTTGCTTTCTAGGGTAAATGATTGGCTGGAAAGAACCACCTGTGACAATGATTGCCAAGGCTTTTGTTTTACTCAGTCATACAAATTGGGTCAAGACACTAAAAATAGGGTCTCCAAGAAACAAAAAAACATAAAAGTCCCTTTTGGACTAAGCATAAAAGCCCAAGATGGGGAAACCCTTGTTAGAAATAATATTCCCCAAAGTCATTCCCCAAAGTTTTGCAGGAGTGCTGCTGAGCTGTGATGAACATGAACCTCAGCTGCAAAGAATCCACCCTGCCAAATTATTCCTGAGTGTATTCTGTTCATGCCACAGTCAGCATACCAAAATGCATTTCTTGTTTTACACTTCAGTGCCATGAAAAAAAAAAAAAAGTATTGTGGTTGAATTGTTAATGACTTGTCTACAGTTAGGAGCTTAACAATAGCCCCTGATTTCTGGAAGGTTTATTTTTAATTATGAGTAGCTAACAGGATATGGGACCACTGATTGCATCTGAAACAGCTACTTTCACAGAATTTGATTTATTTCCTGCCAAAAGACAGAGATCTGAGCCAACTCAAGCATCCAGTTTCATGGCTGCATAAAAATTACTTAGCTCAAATGTAGCAAAACACTAAGGCCATCCCTCTGGAGACCTCTTCCAATGTAAAAACCCTTTAAGGCTCTTTCTTGAGTATGTAGTCACTCCAAAACTCCCAGGAGAAATACAGAAATATTCCATAAATAAAGCCTTGTTTCAGAAGAGGTATTTATCCAAACACCTTGTAGTTCTCCTGAAGTACTAAAACCACTGGCCAAGCAAGCAAACCTGTGACAGATACTCAAATAGTAAAAAAAAAACCCCAAAAACCTAGAGCCTCTTCTACTTTTTCTTAATTTATTTCAACCGAGAGTGTCAAACAGGTATCTCACAATAGCTGCATCCTCCACATTTAAATTACAGAATCATAGAATGGCTTGGAAGGAACCTTAAAGATCGTCTAGTTCCAAACCTACATTCTCAACTTTCCTGTAGGCTTCCCCAGAGGAAAGAAACCTTAGCAGAAGCTGGATAGCTCCCAGATCCATCCATGCCATAACATGGGTAATCTGCTTGCCTCACATGGTAAAATACTCCACCTTCATCTAGACCAATCCTAACTGAAATGTGCTCCAAGACCCAGAAAGCCAAGGTAAGAGGCCAGCATGAGAAGTATGCGTTGGCCAGATAAAAATGTTATGACAAACAGTAGCTAGGGAATGAAAAAGCTGGAGAGTTGACACTCCTGTAACATAGACAGATATTACTCCTAAGGTAACTTTAGGAGACCCACACACTAACAGCAATAAATTGTGGCTGCCCAAAGGTTGTGTGACTGATATCTTCTATATTTTGTGCTGAGATCACCACCATAATGATTTTTACTTTTATGGATAACTGAGCATTGGGATAATGGTTGCTCAGATCTGTCAATGAATAATGCAGATGGATCAGTGCAATGGTATAGTTTTCCCTCTCTGCTCTCACAGGGCTGTCACACTTCCTGATAAGCCTCCTTTGTCCTACTGTAAGGACAAAAACAGAGCATAAAGTTTCCAAACACATTTGTCCCTCTTTCCTCCTATTCCTGGGCAGCACTAAAGCAGGTCATCAATTATCAACACAGAAGTGGGACTCTGAATTCTTCCTGCAATGAAAACTGTTTTCACTGAGATCCCTCCAGTCTACAATCAGAAATGTACTGGCTGTTTCTCCTGTTTGAAGGAGCTGTTAGTTGTGCTGAACAAAACAAAAATCTGCCCCTTAGCAAAATTACCTTAGCAGGGATGATGTAACCTTTTTTATTATGACTAATAGTAAATGTTGCTTTCCCCTACCTTAAATACATAGTGGATGTTACGTCTATCAGAACACTTGAGAGCAATAAAAGCTACAGTGTCCAGTAGAGTGTTCTGAAGCATGCATGGTCCAAAAACCACTTCTTTGGGAATGTCTTGTGTGGTATGAACAGTAGCAAATATGTCCGGAAAATGGTGATGGAGAAGTTTGTTGTCACTTGTCCAAAGCAATTTAGGCAAAGAAGTAAGTTCCATCATAAACCTGTAAAAGAAAAGAAATGGTATTTACAATAGAGATGGAAACGGACAGGGGCATCACTGCTTAAAACAGAAAGACTTCCAGGAGATGTAGGTGAATTTTAAGAGCATACCAAGAAATTGTTGGTAACAGAAAACCTTAGGTTTGTAAGCAGGTGAATTACTCTTTTCTGAAACAGGCAGACATACCAATAGCTCAATTCCTGCTAGACTACTACTCTCTACTAAGATGCATTGGGAACAATAAGCAAAATTTTCAGAGAGTGGAATTCACCATATTCTTGTTCAGCATGTTCTCAGATACCCTTCTTATTTCTTAGTATAAGTTTGTAAAAATGTGAAAAGATGCGCGAGATCTTACTTATCTGCTATTGTTAGGAAAATCAAATCAGATTATGACCCTTTGCATGGTGATAATCTTAGCATAATGTTAGTAGAGATTGCTCTCTTTAGAGGATGAGTTTCCTGCACTTAACGTAGGATATCTCATTTCTTAAAGCTAGAGCGATTTCTGTAATATGAGCCACAGTCTGAGAACTCTGCTATGTGTTGAGAAGGCAGATTTGAGTTATTTGTCATTCTAAACTTCTCCAGGTTTTTAATAAAGATATTGCCATCTCCATCTCCCAGCTGGAGGTCATGGAAAAACCCTCATTTATGCCATCAAGAGCTAGATCAGCTCCATTAGGCAGAGAAAATTAAAGAGAACAGCAACAAGCCCTGAAGAGAACTTAGCTTAATAAATAGTGAGATAGAAGGACTGAAGATCCAGTCTAATCTTTCTCACTCTCTGCCAACAGAATTGATTTGTTACTCACTGACTCATGACTTAAACTGAAATGATATAAAGTGCTCAGGAGAGTTGCACCGATTCAACTAAATAATTTTTTTAAATCAGCACAGTTAATTTGGTATAATTCCTTCCTGGTAGGCAAGGTCTAACGCCTTTACCCTGAAAATATTAAAATACGTCATTACATATGCAGTAAGTAGTAAAAGTCCTGTGATGGTTTGGCAGTTCCCTGCTCCCCACACTTTGTAAAACAACCAGAACTAGAACTCAGCCGGCTGGAAGTTAAGGACTGAAGCTCTATTTACAGCTCAGCACAATGTACAAGCAGAGATATACACTATAGACAGGAATAGTTACAGACATAGACAAGTTAAAGGGAATACAGAAACACAACTCCCCTCCCAGAAATCAGAGACCCCAGGAGGGGCTCCCAACCACCCTTCCACCTTCTCCCCACTCCTATACCTTACCCAAGGTTTGCCTTAAGCGCAAAGTGAATTAGGAGGATCGGCCAGAGGGGGTTAGAAGAAAAGTGGTTAGTGAAGATTAATTGGCAAAGAGGAGCCAGAAGCTAGACCGCCCGAGACACTGTGCCACCAGAGAGAGACAGAGTGAGTTATCTAATATTTTGATTTCCTCTCTTAAACATCTCAGCAAGCCTATGAGTGAAGTAGACATTACCATGTTTTCCCTTCACAGCCTATAGTGTAATTTTCTTTATTAAAATATTCCAATTAGCCTCAAACCAGCACAAGTCCAAAGGAGGAAGGCCTAATCCAGACAATTAAAGCAAAGAGCGGTATGTGAAAGGTAAATGAATGTCAGATAGCTTGCCAGAGGTCAATTGCTAAAAGAAGAATAGACTGTTTTTATTCTTTCTGTTAATGAGGTTTCATTGTCTGCTTTCTCAATAATCTACTAAGGTTCCCAGTGGTGTGACAACAGAATGATAGGATCTATGTGTACAATATGTAGACTGTACCTAAATAAATACAACATAATTGCATGTATGTGTGTGCTGCCATTTAAACTGCAACAGTTTTTAATGCAGGGAAATAGTTGAACTGCATTTATTTTAAATTATACTAAAAATAAATGTTCCAAAGCAAGCAGAAATAAATTTGAAATCTAAAAATGCTTTAAAGTCTCTCTAAATAAGAAGTTTTAAAATATATTATAGCCTGAGATAGCTCTTTTTCTAAAGAATTCACATTCAGGAAATTGCTAATCTCTTCTGACATTATTTCATATATCCACTTCTGACACTAGAAGGCAAATCCTATTATGATTTCCTTTTCTCTGAAATTCATCTGAATTTCTCCATGTAAAGCAAATGAGTGCTTTGCCTTGGCACACTGCTGTCACTCCAGAGGAAACAGGAATCTAGGAGGCTCAAAGGCGAGTTTTCAATAGGGAAGGCACACACACTTCTCATTGGAAAAGGGTGGTTGGTACCTGTGTGCAGTATCTTTATCTAGAAATCTCAGTCTAAGTGCAGATATAAAAATCTAAAGCAGTTACACTCACTTTCAGCTAGCTGCTGCTGCTGCTACTTTTGTCTGTTTCAGTAGCTTTTCAAGACCTATCGCAGACCCAACCCTAACAAGAACTGTTCCTTCCAAGACTGAAAACGAGTGGACCCCACGCAAACGCGGCAGCTTTCATCTAACAGCACCACCTAGTGACTTCTGCCATCATAGACCTCCCAAAGAAAGGTTCACAAAGGCGCAGCGCACACTCTAGCACCGTTACCTGCAAGGGTCTGCAACTGTCATCTCCCAGAGCACACCCACGTACGACACCTCCAACCTAGACAGCTCTTCTGAACTACTCGATGAAGCTGTCAACACTTGCCAACAATGCATGCTGATTGTGATGCTGCCTACTGCCCAGCCCTAAATCCTGATTGCCAAAAGGCTTCCACATTCCCAAAGAGGACAGGAACTAATCCCTGTGACACGAGAGTCTCTGCCTATACTCACTATCCCACAGTCCTGCCTGTAGGATAATTCACTCTTCTGGGCAGGAAGAGGGAAGCCATCACTCCTCATTAGAAGCACTGACCTATAACAAAATGTGCTGCTTTGAACTGCAATATTTTAATGAGAAGATTATAGGCTGTAAAAAGAAAACAATGGTGACGTCTACTTCACTCATAGGTTTGCTGAGACATATAAAAACAAGGACACAAACATAGATATGGGAGTCAGAGTCTGTGTTTCTCCCTGGGCTTCTGCTGCCTTAACTGCTTCTACTTGGATCTGTGTAACCCAACTAATCATTTCCTTTTAACTTCCGTTGCTGATCCTTCCAACTCACCTTGCATGTAGGGCAGATTCTGGGATAACAAAGGGGAGGTGGAAAGAAGGCAGAAGGGTGGTTGAGAGCCTCTCCTGGGCACTCTGATTTCTGGGAGGGGTATTGTGTTTACGTATTACTTTTAACTTGTATACTACTGTATACAGCTGTAAATATTTGTAATATATTGTAAATATCTGCTTGTATATTGTGCTAAGTTGTGAATACAAAGCTTCATTCCTCAACTTCCAGGTGGTTAAGTCTAGTCTGGGTTGAAATCACTGTGTGTGGGGGCTGGTAACTCCCAAACCATCATACAAAGGCATCTGGCAAATAAATCAGTATTTACTCTCCAGAAAATCTACTGATATGTCCACACCCTACACCCTCCATTTCTAGGCTGTTTACCTAGATTTATGTCACACAGGAAGTAAGAGGTTAATAAATATCAGATATTTTCTAACAGATCTTTCCTCTGTCCAAACTCAGGCATCCCTCAAACTCAATATGCCATTATGGTTTGCTTGCTTCTAAGTGACTTGTGAGTAACTTAAAAGATCTGTGACAGGTAAAAGAGTTCCCCAGACCTATAGACAAAAATCTCATAGTGCTGTCTAGGCAGCTGTGGTCACATTCAACTCTTGCACAGAAGGGTCAACTGTGTGAAGAATTATGAAAAGGATGTACTATTTGTACACAGCAAACAAGCAGGGTGAGCATTACGCCAAAAGCTTTTGGCATGGAAAGATCAGTCTCTGCAAATAATTTGTCAAATGCACCATCTAGTGTAATGTCTCAGTATAGCACAGTGTCCCAAGACAAACTGACAGCAGGACATCCTCAGGTTCCTGGTGGTGTTAGTCCGCTGCATGACCACAGCTTCTAAGCACCCTGTCAGGCATGAATTGTTTCTCTCAGGAGTGGGTCATTCTCTCTGCCACCCTCTGTTCAAACAGGAGGTTAGTTGCCTCCAAGGGTACCTGGCTTTACAGGGTCTGGTCAGGATTAAGTCAGACAGAGAAAGCAATTTAACTTTAGCGTTGTCTTTTTGAAGAGTGGTGATGCTCTCCAACATGATCAGAGAGCTGGAGCAGCTCTCCTATGAGGACAGACTGAGACAGTTGGGGCTCTTCAGTCTAGAGAAGAGAAGGTTTCCAGGAGACCTGATAGTAGCCTTCCAGAATCTGAAGGGGGTCTACAGGAAGGCTGAGGAGGGACTATTGACAAGGTCTTGCAATGACAGGACTAGGGGCAATGGGTTTAAACTGGTAGAGGGGAGATTTATACTAGATGTCAGGAGGAAGTTCTTTACAGTGAGGATGGTGAGACACTGGAACAGGTTGCCCAAGGAGGTTGTGGCTGCTCCCTCCCTGGAGGTGTTCAAGACCAGGTTGGAGGAGGCCTTGAGTGAGCTGTACTAGTGGGAGGCGTCCCTGCCTGTGGCAGGGGTTGGAACTAGATGATCCTTGAGGTCACTTCCAACCTTACCATTCTATGATTCTATGATTCTATGTTTAGAAGAAAATAGTCAATCTCTTTTCTACAAAGACCACAAGAAAGCTCTTCCCTCTGCATGTACAAGTATTCAGCTTGTGTAGCAGATGCAAGCTGATCAGCTCAGCGATAACAGTGAGCTAGCTGACTGTACTGCTTTCGAAAATGAGCTTCTGCCTCTGCAAAGGAAAAAGATATGCCCTATGGGTTTGTCCTCCTGGGCCAGGACTGACTCAGAGGCTTCAACTAAAAAGTGCACATTCATCCACAGGACAGTATTGGAACAAGTCCTGTCTCCTGCACAGTTGAAGGGTGTTAGGGGTTTTTTTGGTAGCCACAGTCCTTATCTTGGAGAACTGAAATACTGACCTCCTCAAATGTAAAGACTGAGTCTTGAAACATTATTTGAGAGGACAGAGAGAAATTGAATTGATATACTTTCTGAGTATTCTGGTGGAGCAAAGAAAACGCAACAAATGAGCTGAAGGGAGATAAAAGAACCATGAACAGCAAGATCAAGAAGTGAAGGGGAGGTAAGCATCTATAAATGCTGCATCGCTGCAATATTATGGCTGGACCGTACAACTCAGCAGCTGCATATAAAAAGAGGGTATCCACACACACTCTCAGATAGCCCAGGTAGTGTATTTCTACTTTGCAGGCTCTTAAAAATCACTTTTTATATGGTTGTCACTGTTAGAGAAACATATCAGACTGCATGGCTCCTTTTAAGAACATTTACTAACATAGATTTTACCTTTGTCTTATGAGTTTGAGGATAGAAGTGTCTAGAAAATGCACACTGAGATGCTTTTTCAGCTCAGCAAAGGTTAGCAGTACCCCAAGCCTAAATCTGTCCAGCGCTCCTTGCCAAGTAAATCCAGCAAAATACTCATTGACACTTTACAGGAGTAAATCTCAACAGGAAATGGGCATGAGATTGCCCAGGGCCCTAATCAACTCTGCTCTTTTCAGTCCTGCCACCACTTATTGCAAACCCAGAGATAGCAGAGGAATGACAGTGTGCAGGGACAGGTCCAACAGCTGCCAGAAGGGCATCTGCTGTGTTCTCCAAAGGGATCAGCCAGGTATGTGACTATACCACAGCAACATGTGGTGCATAAGGCTTGTGTATAAGTCAGTGCAGCCTCACAGTTTGAGAGCAGCTTAGTATTGCTGAAATACAGGAGTACGGTCAGCAGCGTTAAAACAGATGACAGTAATGAGGTAAAACAAAGTAAGGCCATATATAAGTAGGCTGGAATATAAATCTAAAACACCTCTCAGTTTGGATGGAAGTTGGATTTGGATCTTTACTAATCTCTGCATGGTTTTGGTTATAATCTAAAGCCGGACTTTGTTTGGTTTTGGCTTTCCCAAAGCTTTCTTTAGTTTTCAGGAACTTCAGACTTGAACCCAAATGGGAATTCTACACCAACCTGTGAACCCAGTATACTTGAGTACTTGTTTAATCCTAAATCCATTCTCAGTGTAAGTCTCACATCTTTGCCAACACTCGTAATGAAAGTCATCCTTGTTAACAATCTACAAATGGAGTCATAATGAGAAATGGTGAAGGTACAATAGAAGGCCTGGCCTTTTTCTTCAATGGGCTGAAGGAAGTGAGTTGCTCACATTCTTCATAGTGAGTGAAGCCCAGAGAAAATGTTCATAACAGAGAATTCTTCTATTGTTGATTTCCACACTTTAGCTACCTACTTTAAGCAGTAATTCTACCGTGCTCTCATTTCTCACAGATTTGCTAGCTGCCGCACATCTCACTAATTCACTCTTCTTCCACATAGCAAAGTTTACAGAATTCTGTCCTACGTCTCTTTGTGAAGGTCATTTCTTGAGCACTATATCAGCGAGACAATGATATGCTTGCCTCAAACTGCTAATGTTGAGAGTGCTGTTGTCTCCCAGAGGTATGATTGCCCTCATGCAACATAATCTCCCTGCTGTCACTCACGTTCTGCATAAGCAGCTCCTATCTATCCCGCTGGGCTCACCCACACACTTGTCTCTGCAAGGGTGAAATAAAATGTGTATTTATAGTGCTGTAATAGCACAGCAGAGTCAGATCACCTGTTAGACAATGGGTACTCTCCATATTCTATCTGTCACAGATGCAAATTCTTTATATGGATGAGTTTAGGAACTTGCTGCTTAATGGACTCTTCATCCCCCAGAGAGTATCTGATACACATACACCATGTCCCTGAGTGATGGGTTTTGCATCTTGATTTCTGAGAACTGTGACAGATCTGTCAAACAACAAGTACCTATGGGCAGGCAACTCCCTATGGATTATGCAACTGTGAATGTTCCTTAAAAACCACATAAAATAGATAATGTTCACAGCAACTGCTCCCAACCTGCTTGCTTCCAGAAGTAGCACACAAATCACTAGTCATCTTTTGGCTTCCTGAACACTCTTCCAAGCCAGAACCCTGCAGAAAGCCTTTTCACTCTCCCTCCCCATTTCCTAGCACTGATATACCATCCCATTAAGTAACCAGGATCACAACAACTTCTGCCTTCCTGAAAAACATTTTTACATAACTTGCTCACCTCATGAGAAAAATATGTTTCTAGAGAGGGGGGAGTGAGAGAAAGGCACAGGAACCATTCTGAGCCAATTTTCAGATTCCTGATTTTCTCCTGTATGGCCTTCAGATGTCACTGCAAGCTCTCCTAAGAAATGTCTAGAAGTCCCAAAATGCTGAAAGACCATTTTGACAGAGGCCTCTCCTGGTTTCCCATTTTCATAGGACTCAGCCTGATTCTTCTTGCCACAGTGACAATGCTTACCTGTGGCCTTACTTGGTGTTTCTTGGTTATAAAGGCTGGTAGCCCTTGCTCAATAGCATGATCAGCTTTGCAAGTGTGAATGAAACAAAATAATCACTTTTACAGGAAGGGAACCTTTTCAGCCAGAACTTAATTAGCTAGATCGTCTCCTCATGGTGATAAATTGAGGGAGATAATTAAAAATGGTGTCTCTGAAATAATTTGATTTTAAAATATTTCAATAGTTTCTTCTGTTTCAACTTCACATTCTATGTAATTGTGGATTAATTCACATGCAGTGATACTACTTCAGAGCAATTAACATTGTCAGAAAAAGACAACAGCACAGAAGTTACAAAAAACAATGAAAAATTTTGACCAGAGAAAGCATCATCCCACAGTCTCCCCAGCCATTTTTGACATCTACTCCAGACTACCTCCAGAGCAGGGGTTAACATAAATACTATAATTCTGCATTTGCTATGTTAACAAAACCGGAAATAAATAAAAGAAAAAAAATACTAAATACTGGAACCAGCATTTCCTTCACCTTTTAAGGTACTCCTCCTTACTCAAAAGTGTGATGCCATTTTCCCTGAGGCACATAACCTGTGACTTTGTGCCAGCACACTCCTGTCGTGGCTGCCAGAACTGCCTTCTATTTCAATAGGAGGTCTGTTGGGCTGAGGAATCCATGATCAGACATGCAGTGTCACACACAATAAACCACAGATACTAAAGGAATTGAGCTGATGCAGACTGAGTGCTTCTATCTGCAGTATTTATTATTCTCTGTTGTTATAAGAATACCCAGTGAATCAGAGGTGGAAAAGAGAGAAAATCCAGTTCTTGCCTTTTATATACTTGCTTTCTTCCTGTGCAAAGTTTTCTTCTTTTTTTTTTTTTTTATTCAAGTTGTGAACTGCAAGGGAGAATCAAAACTAAAAGGAAGGAAACTGACAGGAAATCAAAGAAAGAAGTTGATAATTCTTGTTTTAAAAGATAAAACAAGCAATTCCAGAACCCACAAAATAAATTCTGAAAGAGACTGCAACTTGTTTCCTAAAACTATTAAATTATGAGCTGAGAAGGTCCTTTTAAAGCATGAGAAGTCTAAAGAAGTAATTTCTTTTAGCTCACTGCCACTGCAAGACAGAACTTCTGTGCTTCAGCTTCAGTCTTGGAGCTATTTTTTGGACTTTATGTAGTTTCTTTATATTTTTACTGCTGAACTCAGGTGTACATGAAGAGAACTATACAAGTGTACTTGGAGATGACAGGCAGGTATAGTTATATGCTGCCATTCTCAGCCTGTTTGGGATGAACAATACCAGCTGTGGGTTTACTACCACTCAGATTCCTATTATATTACAAGCAGACTACACAAGAGTCTTGGATTACCTTAGAAAACAAAGAATTGCTGTTGACTTTAGGAAAACTAGTCATATGTCGCTAATTTCTGACTCTCAAGTTTAGCAACCCATCCAGTTTTGAGAAATAACCCATAGAGGATATTCCTTGAATTTCTGAGCTCTGACTATGCTCTTTCATCATCCCATTTTCACTGGTGAGAAATCTGGATTTCAGCAATGATTCTGTATGGAAACAAGGAGACAGCTGATTCAAAGAAGGCTTTTCTGCCAGTGAGCCACTTCCCATCTATGTGTTAAGAACAACCCCTTTAGCACTGATAAAGTTACTGAAATAATAATGAAATCTGTGAAGACTGGATTTCTTTTTTTTTTTTCTCTCCAGAACTACAACTGGAGCATAACATGAGTGCCTCTCTTCTCAGCTCCTCATAATCCTTGAGGTGGTGCACTTCTGAACATATACCCTGTATTCCTGGGATGACTCAGCATGCCTGTTCCAAGCATCTGGGAAGAAGCAGAAAGAAATACAACTATGTACCAAGGAGGATTTTCTGCCTGCAGAGATGAACTGAATCTAAAGAGAGAGGAGTAAATATATGACTGAACAGGCCTGAGGCAAAAGAATGGTTTTCCCTTGGCATTCCAGACATCCATGGCTTTCTTCCATCATACCATTGGATTGGAGCACAGCTCTGACAAGTCCCTACAATCAGTGGACAGAAACAGGAGAATTCACTGACTCGCATCCCCTGAAAAGATCCTGAGGCAACTCAGAGTGAGGTCCCTGCTGTTTACTTTGATCACTCAGAAACCAGCCCCTTCAGAAATACAGGTTCAATCTGGGAGTTTTAGTGCTTTTCAGAGACTTCCAGCTTATGGGGTGCTCAGTACTTTGTTGTTGTATCATCATATTATCTTCAGGGAACAGTTGTCAAATTCTTACTATTTTAAGGCTCTATGATCTTCAGACATCTTCCATCACCTGAAATCCCCAGTACAAGCAATGTAAGCTGACAGCTCCTGATGAACCATCATTATATCTTGGCTGGATACCCAGCCTAGTGAATCATGAAGCTGCCAAATCTTTTTATAATGAACAATCCCTCAGACTTCAGTGGGAATATAAAGAAGACAGAGCCAAAATCCCTGTTTGGAAATGAGTAAACACCTCAAGCTCCACATTTGCATTAAGCAAGTCTTGTGAAATGCAAGAGTCATTTGGAAGTGCAGATTAAAAGAAAAGCTTCCAAGCTTCTTATTTTCCCTGAGGATAGGGCAAGTTGAAGCGGGGTCTCTTCTCACACTTGGTGTCTGTCCCACAGTCATGAACAGCTGCCTCTCCAAAGCAGATGTGGATTGAGACACTTCTCCCAGTCCACTACAAGGATGCAATTTCAACTCTTTACCTGAAAATCAGGAAAATATCTGAGATTGAACATCAGATCTAACCTGATGAGAAAAAAAGAGATTTGAACAAGTCCCAGTACATGTGCCCTATTCCCACTAACTTTCAAATGACAGCTCAGTACCAAGCTTCCTTTCACATTGAGCCCCTATTTCTATTGCCACCATCTTCCATGGCAGGAAATAGGGTAGGCAGGAGAGGAATGAAACAAGGAATGAATTAATGTATTAACTTGGTTAATACTGATTTGCTGGGATGTGTGATGCAACAGTAACTGCATAGCTCCACATGAAGCCTTCACCGATTTGGCAGACCTTGTGCAGACCTTGCAGTAAACTGCAGGTTTTCAATCTGCTACAATATGAGCAAGAATCACTGAAGTCTCTGTTCCACACCTCCCAGTGTTGGAATACAAGAAATGCAGCATTGGCACTGGGAGCACTTCTGATGTTTCAAGCTGGGCAATGAGCAACAGTAATGCCATGCTGCCCTCCTCAGAAAGAGTGAAATAGGTTTTATTTCTGTTGTCCCAGTGGTTCACACACACTGGGTCTAGGAATTTGGCTCCATGACACACAAAGAGTCAGTACTCCTTTCCAGCTGAGTTGGCCCCAGAAACAGGATGAGTGCTTCTGTCTGGCACTACATATGATCTAATAGACCCTGGAGCATGGTACTGGCACGTACAAGTCATTCATAAGTCAGGCAGCCCACCTGTGGATAAAGAGGAGTTGACTACAGCTCCGTAGCCTGCTGGCTTTCAAAGGCTTCATTTTGGTGCAGGGGGCAAAGAACCAAAGGGATAGCTCTTCACTGCACTATAGCTGTTATGTCTCCCTGAAGTATTACCTTCATCCTCCAGCACGCTCCTGTTGTTTCAAGGCCTAAGTCCTAAAAACCGTGGTTCTTGCAGGACAAAGAGAGCATGATTTAACTCTTTAGCCAGGATTGTAGATGATAAATATAAATATTCTGTAAATATTCATAATTTCAGCTGCCGAGTATATGCAGGACACTGTATGGACATATTTCGGTCCATATTCCACAGTATTTCATACTCCAAGCCTGAATTGTGCTAGTGGTCACCTCAGAGTCTTGGTTGTATTTCTGCTCCTACTGCTCTGTACGATGCTGTTCACCATGCAGTAGACATAATGCCCAAAAATGTCATGGGAGTTTTGAGTTTTACAGCGGACAACCAGGAAGGGAGAAAAAGCAGATGTAAAAGTGCCTCTACTATTCTCACACACAAGATAATACAGCAAAGACACATTTTAAACCAGCAAAGTTATTCCATGAGAGGAGGAACAGAGAAGCCAACTATTCATCTGTCAACACAAAGTTACTTGTCACTCAGATGCATGTACTCACTTTCAGCAAAATCCTTGTGTGATTCACATAAACTGGAGCCCTGACCATGGCAGTTTGTGCTAACACATTTGTTCTCACACAGATTTGTACATTTGCTCTTTCCTACAGGCATCCATGCAGACAAAACCACCATTCCCTACATGTAGCCACAGAAAATGGAGAATCAGACAGTCAAACAACATACAAAATCCAAACACAACCAGACTGAACCGAATACAGACTAAATCAAGATATATGACTTATGGAAACAGTCACAAATATTTTTTCCTGTCTTCGTACAGCTCACATTGATGTCGCCTTTACACAAATTAAAAGAAATTACATTATTTCATTGATGTTCAAGATATGTAAGGTACATTCTTCTTGAACAGTCCTCTTACTTATTTTTTATATCTTTACACTAAAGAAACAAAAAAAAAAAAGTTATACCTTTTCAAATGCTTCTTTTTAACAGGGAACTAATATATTGGTGCGTAAGTGCACATATATATATATATACATACACACATACACAAATACATTCACAGCTGTACATACAGCTAGATAATATTTTGTGATTTTGCATGTTCACCATCAATATCTGAAACTAAATATTTTAAACTGAGAGCATTGACTCACTTTTACATGGTTAACACCAGAAATTTCTTCATCAGCACTAAGGAACATTAATTTACATTAATGTTAAACTTACTGCATTATGTCAATTGCAATACTTGCAGCAGCAAGTAACTCAGCTGAGGAGCACCATGTAATGTGAAATTGTAGGGAACAACATAAAGGACTTATTTTACACTGCAATGAAGAAATATTTTAATGGAAAGTGAATTTTCTAAATTAAAATAAGTCTGACCTAAAATAATTTGCTCCCCAACAAATACCCTGTTCTTTGACCTGGTGTTTATTAATAGTTTTTGCAAATAACATAGGACTGTGCTGGAGAAAAATTGTATTACCTGATTCAAGCATTAGAGACATAGAAACATCCACATGCAACATACTAGGATTTAGCCAAGTAATTTCTTCTGCAAAATCTTCCATACAACCAATAATTCTCTACACAGAATTTATTTTTATAATTCTTCATCCGGCTATGCTATGTTCAGAGAACAGAAGGTAACACAGTATTTTGACTTTACATTAATATTTCTATAGCTATAAAGCCTTTTTTTTGCTTTTCCGTAAGACTCTATCTATGTAGAGTTCCATAAGTCAGCTCTACTTTGTTTTGAAATACTGGAAAACACTTAAAGACCAAAGTAATTCATTTTCTGAAAGATCAGCTTATGCTTTGGTGTAGCTTTGCATGTTAAAATAAATAAACCTTACATTTAATCTCTCAGTCCGTTGCCTACAGAAATCCCTCTCTCTAGTACCACTTATATTTAACAAAAGGTAACAAGAGCCATCAAACACTAAATTTTACATTGTTAAAGCTAAAAATAAGGGATAGCTTCTGAGCAATAATTTATTATTAAATTATTAATTTCATGCATGGGTACAACTCTTTTTATCTAAGTGTAGATATATTAAAAACATAAAACTATTTTAAAATTGCGTCTTGCATCAAGTTTTTACTGACATTTCTTCCAAACTACTATCTGTCAGATCACAAAAAAAATCATTAAAATGCTTCAAACATTCCTACAGTGGACTGAATTCCTATGTAAACCTACATAAATTCCTACATAAACCACTGAAAGGTTTGCAAATGTAAAGATGGACATGACATTTTAAAATTACAATAGCAGCCTCTAACTTACTTTAGCAGTAGGAAAATTCTACTAAGGAATGTGGATATCTGTCCTTAGATACAAAGAGAGAACAATGTGAGCTATTCCAAACAAAGTTCATCAATTTCGTAAAAGCAATTAGAGCCTAAGTAAGTACCTAAAGCTGCCACGATGCTCTGATCACCTGTCGAAGTTGGAAGGATGAGGAGAGCTGAAACAAATCTAAAGGTCAAGTGATGCTCCAAAGGTCTGGGGTCAGAAAGAGGAGCCAGGAGGGACGAAAAGCATTACTGCCTTCGGGGCTGCCGAGGGGAGGCCACCTTCTCCCCCGCCCTGTCGCCTCCTCATCTCCCCCCGGCATCCCAGGGGCAGCATCCGCCGCACAAGGGACTTTCCCCTGGGCCTCGCGCTGTCGCGTTGAAGCGGGCTGTGACAAAGGTCCGAGTTAAGCAAGTCATCGAGGGGCACCCGATGTCCTCGCCTGCTCCCCGACAAAACCCACGCGGCAATCCGGACCTGGCGTGGCGGGTCCTGCTTCTGTAGTGGCCGGACTGGTCTCGGACCCCCTCCGGCCTCCTCTCCGCCCTCGCCGCTCCCTTGACGAGCACCGGCCGCCGGCGTGGCCGAAATCGCCGCGGCCCCTCGCCGTCGCCCTTAGCTGCGGGAGGGAATGGCAGCGCAGCGCTCCGCGGCCGCGCAACCTGGGCGGGAGGGACACCAAGCACAGCGTTACCCGCCCCGCTGCGCTCTGCCCCCTTCTTGTCCGCTCTCTGCCGCGGCAGGGCAGCCGTCCCGCATCGCGCCGCCGGGCCCGCCCCCCGGGGCACCGCGGTCCTCTCTGCCCCGGCCCCACTCACCTTGCCGCAAACTCGCCGCGGACAGGGGCTCTCCAGCACCGAAGGTACCCACCTTGTCCACTTCCTGCAGCCCTTTCCTGGGATCCCGCTAAGGCCAGGTCCCCAAGGAGTCCTGACTCCACCGTCGGGGCCGCCTGGCACCTCAAGAGCTGAGCCGGCAGCCCCTCGCCACCGCACCGCCCCAGCACGGCGGCACCCTCCTCCTTCGCCACGGCTCCCCGCCCAGAGCAGACCTCGGGAACCGCCTACCGCGGGGCCTGCCCGCCGGCCCCCCTCCTGGCACCGGCTCGTGCCAGGGGACTCCCCTGTCACCCCCGCCCGCGGCAGCAGTAAAGTCCTTCCCGAGGCAGAAGCCATCCTGGCAGCGCCTAGGAACCGTGGCGAGGGGGGTGGGGGGTTAGAAGGTAGAGGGAATTCCGCCTTGTAACGGTACTTTGAAAGGGGGATTTTCTTCCAAAGTTGTGGGAAAACTCAAACCAAAACCACCTAAAAAGCTTTCCTGCCAGTTGCCCTTCAAAGCGTCTGAAAACACTTTGGAAAGTAAAAAGCTATTCCGAGAGCTGCAGGTATTGACAAGAATGGTTTAAAGTGAAAATTACTGCTTCAAAGAAAGGACTGGTAGGATACAAAATTATTAATTTGTTTGAAGTATGAAACGATTTGTGGCATAGCTGGTATGTAAAATAAAACCATCAAACGTCTTGTCATAATCAAATATTCCCTAAATCTAGACTAGCGACATTGCTTTTGAAAGATGTCGTTCCATATAAATGCCTTTAACGCCTGGTAGAAAATTCTTATGAACATGTTGACAAATGAAATAACCTGGGTTATTTGATTAGTGTCCATGTAATCTGAATATTGGCTTGTATCGGGAAAAGAAACGTCAGCCCTTTAATGCTTTTGAAAGCACGGATTTTCGCTGCAATTAAAGAGTAATCTTATACCAATAGAGTGAAGAATCACGCTCTACATGTTCTGTGGTACAGGGATTAAAAAGGACGAAGACAAGAGTTTGCGTCTTCTTTTAAAACTCGGCTCAGGCAGAACAAACGTTGTTACAGAGCATAAGGAGGGGTTGGTGGCTGATGCTCCGCTGTGGGAAGATCTGTATCCCGCCAGCCTCTCAGGGACAACAGGTTTGCGTGCCGATGACATCTTTCAATATTCTTCTGGAAACACTTCCTGATTTGGGGTGCTGCTGTCAGGAAACCAAAAGAAACAGTTCTCACTGCACTTCATACGGCAGCGGTTTTATGTTTGGGCAGCCTTTAGCTGCAGAAGGCGTAGGAAGGGGTAGCTAGACATTGTCACCTGCCTTACGGAGCTTGAATCACTATGAGATAGTGTGCTGAGGTAACCTGTGTCCTAGGGTAAGATCCGCATCTTGCGATCAGCTCAGCTTTTGCTTGGTTTGGTTTTCCTTCGAGCAATACCCAAGCAAAGGAGATCGGGCGTCTGGGCCATCGGCACACCACGGGCTGCGACCTCGGCCCGGACTCCGGGGGCTCCGCCAGTCCAGATCCCCATGCCTCCTGCTAGCTTGCCCTGGACACTAACCCCACACACCTCGGACCTGTCAGGCTTGCCCGGTGTATGTGACAGCTGCTGCTGAGTCGGAAATGATGTTTTGTTGAATAGAAGGGGCTATGGTGCAGAAGGCAGACAGCTCGCAAAACCCTTGCCGGCCTCGACCCTCCTCGCAGGGGCTGGGCGAGCCGGGAGGGGCTATCAGAGCGCTGACCGCACACCCCACAGTATTTTTTTCGCACGAACAGTGGCAGTCGCTAGCCAAGCGCTAATGGCGGGGGTATCATGGCTTTTCCGTGCGCTCAGAAGCCTTAAAAAATGCCCTGCATGCCAGGACTGTATATCCTTTGGAGAAGGCAGGTCAGGCAGCCTGCTCTATTTGCAGAATAAGATGGTTTATTAATGATCAGAGAAGGGCAATGCACATGGTTAGAAAACGGTGTATAACCCAGTTTTCCTTTGTAGTGCCTTATTCTGCTTCGGAGGCTTCTCTGAAGTCTGTCCCATTATTTTGCGAAACAATCTGATATTCACGAAGGAATCTGACTCTATTAGCATTTTAGGTGGGTTTTGTTTGTTTGTTTTGAAAGACGGAAAGGGAAACCGGCCCCTTCAAGAAGTAAGGAGCGAGAGCTGCCAGGGTGTGACGGGGGACCGCGGCTCCCGGGGACCTTGCAGATAGCGGACGCTAGCGGGCACCGTCGAGGCCGAAGCCCAGCGGAGCGGGAGGAATTGGGATGCCTGCTGCCCAGCCGCTGCTTGCTCATTTTCTGTGAATGTCACTGGAGAGGATGTGGTTTCCTTGTGTTTCTCCATGATCTAAGTAATCGCTGGGTCTCAACTGGCCAGTGCGCAAAACCCTTTAAAGTGGTTGGCTCAAGCAGGGCATTCAACTTCTAGCCGTGTATAGTTAAAACTGAGAGAACAACTGAAAACCGGTGGACCCTCTAATCTTTCTTTGATAAGTCCTCGACCGCGGCCGCGGTTGGATGTGTCTGAAGTAGGTCCAGCATGGAGACAGGGAAAACTAAACCCTAGATGCTTTCCCCGCAATGCAAAATTTATTTCAGACTTGCGGGCGACAAAACATTCGGAGGGCTGCTAGAGGAGCACCGGCTTCGGCGGCGAAGAAGCTCTGCGCGGCAGGGTGGGGACAGACGCGCCGCCTCCACCCGTGTCCTTGTCGGGCGAGGAGGGAAAGACACCCACCCCCGGTGCGTGGGTACACTCCTCGGAGCCGGCAGGGCCCAGGACAGCTGCCGTGTGCCGCAAGGAGCAGTTCACACACTGCAGTCTTTTCCGCGCCTTCCTGCAGGGCAGCGGGCTGAGCTCCGTCCGGGCAGGCCCTGTGCCCTTCGGGTGTCAAGCTTTGTTGCGGGGAGGAACTGACATTTTCTGCTCTTTGCACGTAGAAGGGGCTCCTGGCCAGAGTGTTATTACTTGGCTTCCCGGGTGAAGAGGCGCCCGGCGAAGCGATGTTTGAGGGCGCTACGGCCCGATAGGGCAGACTGCCATCACCCCACAGGGGATGGATTCCCTCGACCTTGACTCGCGTTCAGAAGCCTCCCCCCAAGAAAGAGAAACATCTAGTCCCAACTCTGTCATGCAAAGTGACTCTGCTCCGCATCCCTCCCCGTGGCTCTTTTCATTAATTAGGGGCTAGAAAGGGTGTGGGGGAAGGGGAAGAGGCTGGAAGCCACTAATTATTCAAACTTTGGAGACAGCATCCAGACGAGCTGGGTCAGCTCTTTAGGGCACTGCTTTGTAACCTGTGTATCAGGAGAGGAGTGATTATGCCACTGTGCAAATTGTCCATTAAGAGATTTCGTTTCATCGTTACTCACTGCCTGCAGGATGTGTGCAGGCTCCAGCATTAAGTAAACGAAGTTTTTACCACAGAAGAGAAATAATTTGCTACGGCAAGAGAGGGTCTTGAAACCTGCCCTTACCCCCGCCCCCAGGCAGTAACCTTTTTAACTCCTCTCATCTGCAATGAAAAAATTCATTAAGTGCCCCTCGCGTTGTCCCCTTACTCCCGTTTTTCACAAGACTTTGCAATTACGCCCATTTCCTACAGCAACTTTTCACGCCTCGATGGCTTACGCCCCTCAGCCCCAGTCACGTCAGGGCCCCCCTCTGCTCCCCGAGTCTGCGGGCGAGAGGGAGAGCAGGATGCGCGGCGATGCCCCGAGCCGCAGCCAGGCGCCCCGCAGGCAGTTCGAGAGGGAAGGAGGGATGGAAGAATAGAAGACGCTCGCTCTGTGCCCGTCGTGGGCGGCGAAGAGGCCCCTAACCTCGGTCCCCGGCTCACAGCAGCCTTTCCCACATCGGTATCCCGGAACAGGAAAGTCTCAGTTCAGCTTTCCCCCATAAGATCCTGTCTCCCTCCCCCCGCTCCCCTCCCGCTGTCCCTCCCTGTCTCTGGCCCTAGCGAGGGGAGCCACTTCTCTCCGTGCGGGACGGGGTGAGCCGCTTGGGGTAGCCGCCGAGGCGGCGGGGCATGGGGACTGGACTCTGGGGATCATCTGCCTGGGCTCAACCCCCTGCCCCGAGTCAGCAGTCCGGTGCCCGGCGGGCAGGGCTGCCTTGAGCTCGCAGGGCTGAGCTGAGATCCTGAAGTTTGTGGGTGGTGTTTTTCTTTTGTTTTTCTTTCTTTCTTTCTTTTTTTTTTTTTTTTTTTTTAATCTGCCCTCGGTGTTTCCAAAGAGCCCGGAAGGTCTGTAGTGAGAGAAAGAGACTGGGGGAGGAGAAAGAATTAAGGAAGGGAAAAGATGGCGAGTTGCAGGACCAGCGTGGAGAAAGCAGCATTTTTGTGCTGCTTCTTGCTGGCAATGTGGAGCCTAACCTTCTGTGCCCGGCCTGAGGAGGAGGAAGAGCAAGAAGAGCAGCGATCTTGTCACGGCGCCTTTGATCTCTACTTCGTCCTGGATAAGTAAGTGACAGTCGCATTTAAAAACGTTTATTCACCCTTCAGTGCCTCCTTGTAGCAGCAGGGACATTGTCTCCCCCTCCTCCCCGGGTGCCTTCCCTCCCATCTCCTTCGGTACTTAACATGATTTGTTGGGCAAGCTCCTTCGTTTTTTTTTCCCAAAACTTGCACATTTTTCGAGTGGGGCACTTCGGGGAGCACCGTGCTTTATCCTGGGTTAATTGCACGCGCAAACTGGGAAAACCAGGTCGCCTTCGGGTTGTAGCATGGGGTGTGTGGGGTGTTGAGTTTGAAAGGATATGGTCAGTGTCCCCAGAATGCATGGAGCTAGGTGTCAAGACTTGGGCTAAGTGCAGAGATGTCACCTATGGGCTAAACAGACTTAGCTAAAGTTGATGCTAGACAGTTTGTATCTAAGTGGTTGCTTTTTTACATACTCAATGTAAGGTTTTGTAGAAGTTGTTTCTGCTTAACTTCTTTGGAATTGTCTAAACCTGTGTTTGAGTATATCTATAAAAATAGGTTGGCAAATACCTAAACTAGGCTAACATATTGTTAAAGTATGGCCAGAGGGTATGTTTAAGCTCACATTTGTAGGCATGTTATAGCAAGCACTGGCAAAGTGAGTGCTGAACTGATGCACCCACAGGTGTTGTTCAGAAGGTGAAAATAGCCGTTTCTCCTGGTGCACTTCTCCATCTTGACAGCCAGAAGTTAAACGCAAGTATTAAATTGTCAGTTTCCCACATGTACTTAATGTGATGATTGTGTTATCTAATACATCTATAGTGACATAGTGCCATGAAAGACTGAAGCCTCTACTTTGCAGTTTTTACCCACCAACCAGATGTGAAGTCTGTTTTGGGCCGTTTCCTGATTGGGAGAACTGTTGGGTGTACCAGGCCTTCTGCACAGGCTGCATGAGGCAAAAAGCCACCACGACTCGGGAGCCAGTATATTCCCAAAATCAAGAAGAATTTTAAAAAATATCATGATGTAGTGATTCTGTTTTTAGAGCAAAGTAATCAGAAGACCAAGGGCACTCTGCCTTTCCAAAAGATGCACTGCCACACCATGAGGTCATTGTTTTGTTTTCCTGTACTACAATTTTGTTCCTGAAGTAACCTTTGTGTCTAGAAAGAGCTCTGTGGGGGGTTAGTGTTAGTTCTCAGATTCACTCTCAATTTCAAGGGACTGGAAGTGTTGTTATGCTCACTTCCTGTACTGAATTCCTTTTAGCAATAAATGATGATTGCAGTATGGGTTCTCTCTATTCCATAGCTGTCTTCAGTGCAGTTTCCTTGTTTACAATGACATTGTGTACTACTACTAGCAATCACCACACTGCACTATGCTTCTTTCAATCTGTAGATCAGAAAGCACATTAATGGGGAGATTGCTGTTACCACTCATGTTGTATTAGGGAAAATTGTGAAAGAGAAGAGAGTGATTTGTTCAAAGTTACTGATACGATGTTGGGTGAGGCCTTGAGTAACCTGTACTAGTGGGAGGTGTCCCTGCCTATGGCAGGGGGTTGGAACTAGGTGATCCTTGAGGTCCCTTCCAACCTTCCCTTTCTATGATTTCTATGATTCTATGATATGTCAAGCAGTAGGAAGTTGTTTGTGTGAGCAAGCTGCTCTTCAGTATTGTAGACATGCGCTCCTACATTTTCTTTTATCAGACTACAGGTATTTTATCTTGGCTCAGGTGTTATCCTTTTGGGACAGTGGTCCTCTGGAGATTTGACCTGATTATGTTGAAGTAAAAGTCAGGCATGTCAGTTCCAGTGGGAAAATTCTCTTCAGCTTCAGTTACAAACTGTGTATAAGATTTGAGAATTATACTAATTTCCTCTTTGGTAAAAAACTGTAGTAAAAGTTACTTGGGCCCCTTTGGAGTTTTAGAAACCATCCCTGCTCCTACCAAGTCTGTGGCAGCATGGTGGTAAAGCTACTTTTGGCCTTGACAAGGTTGCATTACAGTCCATATGGGTAATAGTGGAGTGCAAGACCTTTGGAGCCGTAGGTCCCATGCTGGCTGAGGATGCATTTAGTCCCAGTTGTATTCTGTAACAACTGGTGCATCACAGGTAGCTTTATGGAGGCAGAGAGAATTAACATTGTGGATAGACTTTGGGGCAGATAGATCTTGGGGCAGTTTATCAGGAAGGAATTAGCTAATACACTAGTGTTGAGAAGGTCAGGGTATTCCTGGTAAGGAGAAGGCAGGAAGCCGGTCAGAAGAAACTGGCTGGCTTTTTGGAACTGGATCCATGCTGATACATATCTGGAAAGGATTGTAATTTCTAATGGGAGAATCCCCAGAAAAACCCAGCCCTACACACTACAGATTATCCCCACATGGCCTGGGGATTTCTCCCTTCAATGAGAAACTTGACAGTCTGAAGTTAGATGCATTCAGTCTTAATTAGCTGTCTAACAATAGGATTGAAGCATCGGCTGTGTGAAAACTCTAGGCTTTAATCCTGTGACCCTGTAGTGCACTCTTTAGCTGAATGACAGACCCTGTATCTGAAGTCAGCCTAAGTGAACCAAAATTACTTTAAATCTGCTTTTCTTTGTTGTCCCATAGGAAGATGTGTTCTCATTTCAGTAGGAGGCAAATTGGAAGATAACAAACCTTTCTCCTTATGCATGTAAGCACTATGTGTTACTGCAGTGACTTTATTGGGGCATGATTTTTCCTTTTCATTCTGCCAAGCAAAGTCTATGAGAATTTAGTCCTGCAGGCAATAGCCATCAGATGGAAAATATCATCTGCTGGTGAAGTTATTGGTGTAATATATATGCTACCAATTAGAAAAAAGTCAAACCAGTCTGCTTTTGTACAATTTTTCTCTGCCTGGAGTTGATTGCACCCCTTTATGTTGACTCCAAGAGATAGGTAATATCAGAGCAGTGGAACTGAAAGGCAAAAGCAGCATTTGTGGGAGGGAGAATTGTTACTGTCCTCCTTAGCATTGTCTGGCCCTGCTAGAGCCACATTAGGACTGCCTTGTCTATGGGGATGCTTAAATGAGCAAATCTCTTGAAGCTAGGAAAACTGGACATTTGCTGGCTGCAGAGGCAACTGCCTAGAGTCTGCAGTCATGCTGCCTCTGTCATACATCACAAATTATGCAGGCTTCAGTTTATTGGGAGGTGTAGTGGAAGACTTTAAAATGTCATACTGAAGCAACAGAATTTTTTGTTTGTAGCTAAGTCTCCCTCTGCTTGAGGTATGGCAGTATACAGTGCAGTTGGCATATCCTTCTTATGGCATGTGGTAAGATCAAGTGACATGTGGTATCAAAGATCTCATGTTTACTTTCAAATGACCATAGCTGTTAAGCCCAACATAGTGGAAACTGCATAGTTCTCACTTTGGTTGCTTCATTTGCTTTGTCCAGGTGGACAAAGGCCTTATTTCAATTCCAGCCCAGTGCTGAGGACAGATGCTCTTAGGGATTTGATTGCCTGACTATCAGATCTTTAAAATCATAGAACTGTTTTGTTTGGAAAAGACCTTTAAGAACATCAAGTTCAACAATGTCTCATCCTTTAGTCTTGAGAAGACTGAGAGAGGATCTCATCAATGTCTATAAATATCTGAGAGGTGGGTGTCAAGTGGATGGGACCAATCTCTTTTCAGTGGTGCACACTAATAAGACAAGGAGCATGTACAAACTTGAACAAAGAAGGTTTCACCACAATATGAGGGGAGACTTCTTTACAGTGAGGGTGATGGAGCACTAGAACCGGCTGCCCAGAGAGTTTGTGAAGTCTCCTTCTCTGGAGACTTTCCAAGCCTTCCTAGATGCATTCCTGTGTGGACTACCCTAGAGGATCCTGCTTTGGCAGGGTGGTTGGACTTAATGATCTCTGGAGTTCCCTCCCAACCTCTAATGTTCTGTGATTTTTTGAGTGTGTAAATAACTTCCTTTCATCCCTGCCTTGCTGTTAACATGCAACTGCTGTTTGTAATCATATTGAAACGCACTTGCACAGCAGAAAGGGTGACTGACCTCTAGTGTTTTCTAATTATAACAGTGCCTGATAGCATCACTATGATTGTTAGTGCAACAAATATAAACCCTTTCAAAGTAAGGACTTACAACTACCATAAATATCTGCTGCTGACGATGCTTGACATGACAGAGCTGAGCTGCAGAGCTGTCTGTAGTTTATTTACCAAATGCAAAGACGTTTCTTGATTATTTTTTAGGCTGTGGGACAGAATCAGAAATGGGGGAGGAAGAATGTGAAATAGTCAAAAGTATTTTTTCATTTTCCTTGCTGGATGTTTGTTAAGAAACTGTTTGATTTTTTAGGAAAAATGAGCCACACAGACTTGGGAAAATGTTGTCTCTTTATACAAGACAGATCATGGCAGCACAAATGTCCAGGGTGAGACCCTGGCTGATTTTCTTTTAGAGCAGCAATTTTTAAAAAAAAATATTCTTTTTTGGAAGCTGGACTAACTACCTTTTCTCCACTTCTCATCTTCTCCCAAGCTTCCTGGATAGGCTGTCTTCACAGTGGTCCAACCTCTTGGGCCTACAGCAGTATTGCCTTGTACAACAATATTGCCTTTTGGTTGGTCTGCTGTGTTCCTAAGACCATCTCTGTCAGCAGCAACTTTGGTAAAGACATCAGTACAATGTGGACCCTGTTTCAAGGGAAACAGGTTCATTCTTTTTAAATCACTTCAGGCAAGCCAAAAAGCCATCAGAACAAAAGGCATTTCAGGAGATGGTGTTCTGAACCACCTTTTCTCATTTTAAGGCAGCTGTAGTGAATTACTGTTCTCCACATATATTGTCTTTTCACAATATACCATATTTAAAGCAATGTATGAGACTTTGGTAAATACATTTTGTGCTTTTTACCTACCTCCACCCTAATGATTTCCTCACCAAAGACCCAAATGCATTTAACATTCATGAATTACAAATACTAGGAAGTATTTTTTTGCCTTAGGCTCTCACTGTAGCCCTCTGTCTCCCTTCCTGTGCCCACGTAGTCCCAGGGCAGAGCGGGACCTGTGGGAGCTTCTGCAGTGTCTCTGCACTATCTTGGTCCGTTGCCATCCTGTGTGCAGGTTTTGTGCAAAGTACGAAGAAGGTAAGAGTGTAGCTAACAGCGCTGTTGTGTTGGAAATGAGAATGCTGGCAAGGATAGGTGCCTGAACACACATTCTGCCACCTAACTCAACTGCTGTTGACTGTGTTGACTACCTTAAATCACCACTGAGTACATCTTTTTCTGTAAGCAAGAATATCTACTTGCTGCAGCTAGAATTCAGTTTATCATAAGATGTAGGACCTGATGCAACCTTTTTTGTTTCCAAAACATAGTCTGTTGGTATTTTGCCTTTGCATCTTTCTTTGTTGTGGTTGTATCTCAGCCAGTGCTGTGATTTTCTTACAACCAGGTATAATTGCTTGGAATGTTCCAAAGCAAATTTTAATTTGACTTCAGGCATATTTATGTTATTTGAACCAGGTTTTATTTGTATTTTGCCTGATATTATTCTTCCAGATTTGCCTTTTGGCAGGAAAAAGAATACTCAGGAAAACCAATTTTCTTCCATTTTGCCTGAAGAGAAAAAAATCCTTTGTAAAACACAAGGCAAAGCTAATGGCTAGTGTTTATTTGACATAAAATGTGTACAGTTAACAGGAAGAAAAAGCCATGGCAGCTTGTCATTTGCAGTCTATTTATGCATGTAACTAAATCTGATTTATTTGGGGCTTAAGCCAAGGAAGTAAACCGTAAGATTCCCACTGACCTAGGATTTTTGTTTGTGTGCATTCAGTGATTGAGAATTTCATTACTTTTGTCTGAGCTTGCAGGCCAAACACTGGTGTGAATTTGTGAGGTGTAGTGGGACTGAACCTTTTAACTGAAAGTGCAGAGAAGGTGAATTGACTCCTGAGAGTTATTCACAGCTCAGGGTTGTATCTCCCTGTTCCTCACTATGATTTGCATCCTGTTAAGAGTGGTGCAGTGTGGCTGGGATTGAGCACCCTGCTTTGCTCCTTATGTCATGCTGGAGATGACCGGGATGCTGAGATCTTCCAGCCCTGATGCTGCTCAGAGCAGCTCTGGAGCTTTACAGGGAGATCTGAAATGGTTGGGTGCAGTTTGAGCGTGGCTTTTGAATTTTACTTTGTGCTCTTTTGTTAGCTGGGGATGCAACAAGAGCTGTAGTACCAAGCAGACAAGACTTGGGGTTAGATGGAACAAAGAACAATGCCTTGAGGCATGATTTCCAGAAGTCTGTAATGTTGCTGCAGACTATCAGCAGTTTTATAAGCTAAAAGCTACCTGTAATGGTTTTGGTAATGAAACCTTTTGCATTCAAGTATGCTCAGGGTTCTGGCCTAGGACTAATTTTTTTTTTTTTCCCCAGTCACTTCTCTGCTTCTTCAGCTCTCCATTCTAGCCCTTGTCTCGTTCATTAATGTTAGAAGTAGTCTGCAGCAATGACTTGTCTCAGAAGGACTGTCTCTGCAGTGTTTCTAATTGCCTCTGGAGCACATAAGATAAACTGGGCCTTCCTTGCCTCAATGAATCACCGAGTCAAAGGCCCTACCGCGCTTTGTAAGAAGCATTGTTTGGGAGAGGAGGGTTCATGTCACTTCAAATGCTCTGCTGGCTTAGAATTGAGCAGAGGGTTGGATGAACATGCTCGTGTCTGAAACCACAACAAACTAGATGCCCCAGGGTTTGCTTTTATTGCAGAGCTTTTAGTAGCCATGTGCAAGAATTCTGTTGTCTACCATGTGGTTGTGGCCACAAAGAGCTGTCCATATAGCAACAACAAAATGTCACATTTCTGAACAATGGGCCTGTATAGGGTCACCATCAGCTTAAGGGGATAGAAACTTGCAGAGACCTGCAAACTCCGTGGATGTGTTACTCCCCTGACATCACAGTCAAACCAAACCCATCATCAGAAATAATGGATCTGTTTCTTGCTCCAGACTCTCTAGAGCTGCTACCTTCAGCTAATCTGTAACAACCAAGTGTGTGTGGTGGCAGGGAATAAAACAAAGGGCAGCTCTGTATCTTCGAAAGCTTTCACCTTCTCACTTTCAGCAGGGGAGAGAAGCTTTGGGTCCTGCTGCCTTCTCTGCCTTTCATTATCGTATAATAATGAAAATATTTACTGTTAGGGTAGTGCTGGGATTTTAACTTTCACTGATAAGCTGCAGGTCTGATGTATATTGCACTAGGCTGACCTGTAATAGGCTCCTGACAATGAGTTTAGCTGTAACTGAATCGCACACATCCTAGGACAGACACCTTAGAACTAACCCCCCAGGTTTTTCTCTGCTGAAATAACTGGGTTGTGCTGCTGGGTTTCTCTGGACTCCAGCTTCCACCGCCTCTGGGAGCCTGTTGGGGAAGAAGAGGTTTCCAGCCCATCTTGCCAAGCGTCGCTGTCACAAACAGCAGTGAAATATCTCAGACTGGGATAGCCTAACATCCTCACCACTTTTATACTGACATGGAACTCTGCTAAGCTTGAAGGAGTCACTCCAAAGCAAGCAGGAGCAGAGTCAAGCCTTGCAATCACATCACTTCCTTCCACCCACAGAAATACTGACCTTCTCTCTCCCCGCTCCCATCAAGTGGTAGTGATGTGAAATTCAGGAAAACAGCAGCAGCAGGAGCTGTAGCAGCAGCTGCTCGTCCAAGCTGAGTCCCAGTGAGGCCGGGAGCACATTCTTTCCTATGTTGTGGTTTGCTGACTCTTCTCTTTGTCTAGTGTGTAATGGGAACAGAGCTCGTGGAGCAAGAAGCATGCTCACAGTAAATGGCTCCTGTAGATTTTGTCACTTTGTTTGGGCCCAATTCTGATCCGAATTGGATGGTATGAACCTGGGAAATTATGCTAATTCTCTGGATTGGCTCCAGGTTCATTCCAACGGAATCAGCAGCAGAAACAGACCCTGAAATACTTTTTTTGTGGCACTCTGGCTGTCCACAGCAACTGCTTACTGTGTTGCATTTTCCTTAGCCGTGAAAATTATGTAACCTCTTAGAGCTGAAACACCACCAGCCTGCTTTGACTCTGAAAGGTCTTTGGTTTGTGGGGCTTGGTACAGAGTCAGACTCACTGGCCTTCTTCAGTGGGACAGGGCAGGGAGAGGCCCTGGAACTTGGCTGGTGATGGCAGCAACCGTTTTGGTTGATGTCAGGAGTTGAACCAGGTAGCTAATGAAAGCAGGAAATTTCCAAGGCATGATTGAACAAGATAGATCTGGCTGTAATGTAGTCTTTCTTTGCAGTCATAGTGCTTGGATCCACTGGTACAAACCTCCCGAGCGAGATACATAGGATTCCATGGTTTCCCCAAGGTTTCTGCTAGTTACTGGTGAGGGTGGACAAGTGTTTGTCTCATGCCCAATACATTTTCTGCGCAGCACAGATGTTTTACATAATTTTTTGTTTGTTTTTTTTTTCCTCACTATTCAGAAATCTTCATAATTCCTCTGAAGTCTTAGAGGAGTATATCATTTGGTGAACAACCAACCAGGCACAGAATTTTGTTTGTAGTTATTTGCTGGTGGCACTTTTGGACAACACATCAACTCTGTCTGAGGCTCCTGTTAGCACAGGCTTCTGTGGTAAAAGATGAAACTATCAGGGCAAATTCCAGAAGCCTCCAAAACATACACATATATATGTATATATATATGCATGTATGTAGTATGTGTATGTATATATATAAAAAATAGCAAATTAAAATTCTTTGTAAACAGGGGTATTTAGGAGCAAACCTGGTGGGGAGGGAGAGGAAATCAGGTTCTTTTAGAATCCAGGCCATCCTCACGGCTACCATGAGGGGTTTGATGTGATGGGCATTGTTGGCATTTGCAGTGGGAGAGGACACACCTGAGCTTGGAGGAGTGTGGTGGATAAAGTGATAAGGTGCTGGCTATTTCACTAGTATGCTTTTATGTGGAATTTTGAAACAGTAATGATGAGTAATGAAACAGTAATAATGAGCAAGCAGTGTACCCAGGTAGCAAAGAAAGCCAATGGCATCCTGGCTCATATTAGAAGTGCTGTGTCCAACAGAGATAGGGATGTGATTGTCTCCTTGTACTTGACTCTGATCAGGCCACACCTCAAGTGTTGTGTTCAGTTCTGGGCACCTCATTACAAGAGGGATGTGGAGGTGCTGGAGCAAGTGCAGAGGAGGGCAATGAAGCTGGCGAAGGGCCTGGAGAATAAATCTTACGAAGAGTGACTGAGGGAGCTGGGGTTGTTTAGTTGGAAAAGATGAGGCTGAGGTGAGACCTCATCACTGTCTACAGCTGTCTGAAAGGATGTTGTGGAGAGGCTGCTGCTGGTCTCTTTGCACAGGTAAGTAGTGATAGAACAAGAGGAAATGGCCTCAAGCTGTCCCTGGGTGGGTTTAGACTGGACATTAGGAAACATTTTTTTCGGCAAGAGCAGTCAGGCATTGGAATGGACTGCCCAGGGAGGTGATTGAGTCACTAAGAGGCATTTGGATGTGGTGCTTGAGGATATGGTTTAAGGGTGAACTTTGAAGATCAGGGGTGATGGTTGGACTTGATGATCCTGGGGGTCTTCTCCAACTGGAATGTTTCTGTCTGGCTTTAATATTTTCCAGTTGTGGTAATTAGGTCAGTTTTGACACTTTCCAGCTGATAAGCAACATGTGAGTGCAGAATTCCTCCTAAGCCTGAAGGAGACCCACTGCCATGTCGAAGTACTTCTGCTCAATAGTGTCATTGCTCAGTGGAACCAGGCACTCTGACAACCCAATACACTTCCTATGAGGACTAACCCAAGCATAAGACCTCCCTAGCTTTTCAGGCAGGGGTGTTCTTAGTCTCACTGACTGTACCTCTTGCAAGAAGGAGTGTTTTGTTGTAGTCAGAGTACATGGAACTCACAGTATTAAGTTTATCTGTGCATGTTCACTTTTAAAGTCTTCATGTTTTACCACCACTAGTGGTTTATGATTTTCTTGAATTTCAGTGTCTAGGCTGTTTTACTGAGCTGTTCTTTGCCTGAAATACAGACTGAAAAAAGGAGTGAGACAGATGCAGTCCTGAGAAGGTACAAGAAATGATGATTTGTTGCTGTTATAACAAAAATTCATTGTTACTTTCTTTGAATTGCATCAGTGCAGAAATCTGATACATCATCCAAAATAGGTCAGTCTTTTCTAAGTAAGAAACTGTGGCTATTCTGTGTAGGGAAATGATGCCATAGAAGATTTGGTTTTAATGGGATGGCAAGTTTGGAATGAAACAAAGTGTCAAATGCAGGGAGGAAAGAATTAAAAATTCTTGCATAGACTCAAGGAAAATATCTTTGAGTTCACTGGAAAAATCCTGAAGAGTTCTAGGTGTTGAACCGCCTCAGATCCCTTTTGTAAAAGTTGCCATTAAAGCACATGCATCACACCGATATGGAGTATTTATTAACTATGAGAATAGGGTTCATTTTCTAATACTACCAGCACCTTTCGTTGGTACTGTTCACAACTATCTAAACATGTTTTTGCATCACATGTATAAATTGAAGACTGCAAAGACCTTTGGTCTGAGCAATCCTGGTGCTTTGCTGCCCTCCCTCAGTGCTTGACAGTTTCTTCGTTCTTTGATAACCAGTTTGTTCTGCGAATGAATCATCGGATCTGCAGAAGAGCAGCATGGATGCAGAAGGTTACACAAGAAAGCTTATTCTATTTTACATACTTTGGGGGGTCTCCTTTCAGTCCTTGTTCCTTTATTTTCACTCTTCTCTACTCCACCAGTAATGTAACAGATCAGGCAGTTCTGTATTGCATTGCATTCTATATGCTAATCTTTGCCTGAAGTAGAGTGGCAGGAATGAGTGGCATAAGCTCACTGGGGAAAGCCCATGGTAAATTGTAATACAGGACCATTTTTTTCATACTTTTTATATGTTTACACAGAAAAAAATGCCTAACAGCAGTGAAAGAAAACCTACTGCTTTATGATACTAGAATTTTCTAGAATTTTTTAGAATTAGAAAGTTCTAGATTTTTTTGTCCTAAGCCCCTGCAATCCTTCTGTTCTTTTAGTCTCCTTTCTGCCTAAGACACCTGATACACGAGTCTGTCTGACAAGGAAAGCAAANCGAAGAGTGACTGAGGGAGCTGGGGTTGTTTAGTTGGAAAAGATGAGGCTGAGGTGAGACCTCATCACTGTCTACAGCTGTCTGAAAGGATGTTGTGGAGAGGCTGCTGCTGGTCTCTTTGCACAGGTAAGTAGTGATAGAACAAGAGGAAATGGCCTCAAGCTGTCCCTGGGTGGGTTTAGACTGGACATTAGGAAACATTTTTTTCGGCAAGAGCAGTCAGGCATTGGAATGGACTGCCCAGGGAGGTGATTGAGTCACTAAGAGGCATTTGGATGTGGTGCTTGAGGATATGGTTTAAGGGTGAACTTTGAAGATCAGGGGTGATGGTTGGACTTGATGATCCTGGGGGTCTTCTCCAACTGGAATGTTTCTGTCTGGCTTTAATATTTTCCAGTTGTGGTAATTAGGTCAGTTTTGACACTTTCCAGCTGATAAGCAACATGTGAGTGCAGAATTCCTCCTAAGCCTGAAGGAGACCCACTGCCATGTCGAAGTACTTCTGCTCAATAGTGTCATTGCTCAGTGGAACCAGGCACTCTGACAACCCAATACACTTCCTATGAGGACTAACCCAAGCATAAGACCTCCCTAGCTTTTCAGGCAGGGGTGTTCTTAGTCTCACTGACTGTACCTCTTGCAAGAAGGAGTGTTTTGTTGTAGTCAGAGTACATGGAAGTCACAGTATTAAGTTTATCTGTGCATGTTCACTTTTAAAGTCTTCATGTTTTACCACCACTAGTGGTTTATGATTTTCTTGAATTTCAGTGTCTAGGCTGTTTTACTGAGCTGTTCTTTGCCTGAAATACAGACTGAAAAAAGGAGTGAGACAGATGCAGTCCTGAGAAGGTACAAGAAATGATGATTTGTTGCTGTTATAACAAAAATTCATTGTTACTTTCTTTGAATTGCATCAGTGCAGAAATCTGATACATCATCCAAAATAGGTCAGTCTTTTCTAAGTAAGAAACTGTGGCTATTCTGTGTAGGGAAATGATGCCATAGAAGATTTGGTTTTAATGGGATGGCAAGTTTGGAATGAAACAAAGTGTCAAATGCAGGGAGGAAAGAATTAAAAATTCTTGCATAGACTCAAGGAAAATATCTTTGAGTTCACTGGAAAAATCCTGAAGAGTTCTAGGTGTTGAACCGCCTCAGATCCCTTTTGTAAAAGTTGCCATTAAAGCACATGCATCACACCTATATGGAGTATTTATTAACTATGAGAATAGGGTTCATTTTCTAATACTACCAGCACCTTTCGTTGGTACTGTTCACAACTATCTAAACATGTTTTTGCATCACATGTATAAATTGAAGACTGCAAAGACCTTTGGTCTGAGCAATCCTGGTGCTTTGCTGCCCTCCCTCAGTGCTTGACAGTTTCTTCGTTCTTTGATAACCAGTTTGTTCTGCGAATGAATCATCGGATCTGCAGAAGAGCAGCATGGATGCAGAAGGTTACACAAGAAAGCTTATTCTATTTTACATACTTTGGGGGGTCTCCTTTCAGTCCTTGTTCCTTTATTTTCACTCTTCTCTACTCCACCAGTAATGTAACAGATCAGGCAGTTCTGTATTGCATTGCATTCTATATGCTAATCTTTGCCTGAAGTAGAGTGGCAGGAATGAGTGGCATAAGCTCACTGGGGAAAGCCCATGGTAAATTGTAATACAGGACCATTTTTTTCATACTTTTTATATGTTTACACAGAAAAAAATGCCTAACAGCAGTGAAAGAAAACCTACTGCTTTATGATACTAGAATTTTCTAGAATTTTTTAGAATTAGAAAGTTCTAGATTTTTTTGTCCTAAGCCCCTGCAATCCTTCTGTTCTTTTAGTCTCCTTTCTGCCTAAGACACCTGATACACGAGTCTGTCTGACAAGGAAAGCAAATAAGCTGTTCTTTCATAAACACCACGTTCCTAGTGAGAGCTTTTAAAACCATTGATTTCTCATTTTTGGTAGCTTTTATAATGGTTTGAAAGTGTATGGCATAGGTCCACATGGTAGAAATCACCTAACATTTACTGCAGAATTGCTGCATGCAAGTCTCTGTGTGAGGTCTGAGTCCCACCAGGCTGTGGGGATCTGTGACAATGTAAGACTAAGCAGAAGAAAGCTGGGGAGTGCCAGTAATGCAGTTTTATATCTTTGGAACAGGAGCATGAATGTGTAAGTTTATGCATGTGACTATGTTGCCCAAGTTTTCCCAGGAACTCTGTAAGGGAGCCAGAGATTGACTGTCCAGAATGCTAGCCCAGGGAATTAGCTATGAGTACTGCTGTTCCCATCTGAATTACTTCAAAAACTTTCTCTTTTGAAATAAACAGTAATTCATGGAAATAATCTCCCACATGTTCTCAGAGAATAGAAGATCAGTCAAGACTTTCAGTGTGGCTACAAGGGCAGAGCTGTGCTCTGGGAAAGTGAATCATCCAGGAGCAGTTGATGTAGTGAAGTCAAGTAAAATTAATTTAACTTAGATAAAAAATATGTCTTTTATGTTATTAAAGAAATTAGACATGGACAAGTTGCTGAACTTGTTTCAAAGTTGTGTGGTAAACCCTTTCAGACCTGGCAGTGGGTTTTGTCATGCTGATTCTTGTTACATCTTCCATAAAAACTGCTGTAGAAGCCTCAAAGAGCTAACTGCCTTGTCTCCCTATGCCTCTCTGTATTTTTTGTCTCTAACCACTTTTAAAATGGCTTAGGCTTAAAATGCAGAATGGAACAAGGAATTTCCCTATGAAGTAAGAGTAATATGATCAATTATGTTTGTACACAGGTCTGGAAGTGTCAGAAATCATTGGACTGAGATATATTCTTTTGTGGAAAGCCTAGCTGAGAAGTTCATAAGGTAAAGTCTTAATATTTTAATTTACTACATATGTAGCAAATTAAAATCTGCTGAAGTAATGTGTGTGATGTGGATCTGATTTGTTGTTTGGTTTCAGTCCGATGTTGCGGATGTCTTTCATCGTTTTTTCTTCACGAGGAACTACAGTCATGAAGCTAACAGAAAACAGGTAAGTACTCCCCATAGCTCCCATGCAGAAATACCTCTCCCTGCCCCCACTCTTCTCAAGCAATGAGTGGCCCCAAAACCAGAGGTCTGTCTCTGTCCTTGGAGTGGCACCAACTCAAGTGCCAAATGAAATCCTCCTGGTTGGGAGTGGTGGAAAGAGGGTTTACAAGGCCTTTGAGTCTCCCATTACCAGTTTTCAACCTTGTAAGAGAAACGCAGAACTGGGTTGTCTGGGCTTTATCACAGACAGTATTTTGGAGAGGAACTGCATTTTCAGTCAAAGTTCTCACTGTTTTCAACTATCCAGATAGGGGCATTTTTTGTGTAAGAAATGTCAGCGCTTGAGCTGATGAGCAGAAGACTGTATGAAAGACACACAGTGCCTTTCAGAGTGACCCGAAGCCTTGAGCTTTTTGCCAACATCTGGCCATACCCAGTACTGGAGCACTATGTCACCAAGCAATTGCATCCCTCTCCTGAGCGGCCTTCAGAAAGTACCCATACCAAAGTTAGCTTGCAAAGGCAAGTGGCAGGCTTCCTAAGAAAAAGAGATTCTGAGGTTGGACCAAAGTTTTGCTGTTACTTTCACAACCAAATTCTCATTTTACCAGAAACAAGCAAATAAAACAAAACAACCTCTCAAAAAAAAAAAAAAAATCAAACCCAAAACACAACAGTAAAAAAAACATCAACCAACCAAAAAAAGAACCCCAAAGCCAACAAGAACAAAAACCCCCACAACACCCACCTCCAATGACCAAACCGCCAAACAAAAGGGCTAAACAATTCAAATAAGTTTGGATTTAATATCTCTCATCCATGGAAATCCCTGTCACGTAGGTGTTTCTAAGTGTTTTCTTTCATCTTAAAGCCCTTTGTTTTGTTACTGCTTCTGTCTGTGTGAAAGAGCTTCAATAATGCAATGTACCCTATAAATAAGGTGAGCTCTGGAGTAGTCTTGAAAGAACCACTTTCTTAATTTCATATTCCAGGACCTCACACAAAGTCAGAAACCCCACAGGAGATGTGGCCCGGGTCTCCAGCTTACATTTTGGTGACAGAACTCAAACTCATTTGCTTCTCCCAGGTGCAAGAAGAAGATGAAAAAAAAAAAAAGTGGAAAGCAGGCAGGAACCCTGCAGCAGTGTGTTGACCATTGTATTAGAATGTTCCCTCTCCTAAACTCCTGTTCTTTTTATATTTATCACCACATGTGGCTTTTGAGCACACTATTTACTTTGAAAGGTTAAAATATGCATTTTACCCTAAGGATATCCCAGTTATGGCTCTTGATTTTACCTTCATCTAACTCTTGTTTCCTCTTTAACTGAGGTCGTGCCATCTAAAATGGCCAGTTCCAAAATGGAGCTTAGACAGGCTCTTGCTGTCTCTTTAAAGAAAGGATACTCCATAGCATCTGGGGCTGATGTTTGGACTGCTTACATTTTACCTGTTCAATATTTGTACCTTATTTGTGTTCCATTAATATACTGAAAACTTCTGAAACAATCGGGTCTTTTAGTGATCAATGATCAATTAAATTATTAACTTCTCTGAGCAATCCTTTTGGTTAAGAGATATTTGTGGAATAAGAAGCTATGCAACAAGACTATCAAAGTCCCTGTATTACTGGGGTGCAATCTGTGCCGCAAAAGGTTGATTGATACCTTGTCTAGGATAGGAAATTCTCATCATTCTCTTTATTTTTTTGACTCTGTATTTATAATGGAAAAGTCCTAATCCCTGATTGATTGAATACTGTATTTTCATTTGTTTCATTTTCACAACTGAGTCATAAGCTTCTAACTTCTCTTTCCATATGCAGTTTGTCAGTTTTTAGTATCTGGCATTTGCTTTAATTCAATCTTATCTTGACTGACAGTATACCAGAATGAGGGAGCAGTAACAGAATTACACCCTTAAAATGTGTTAACCCTAACATCGTATCCTACGTCTGGTTTTGTGCTCCCATGGGTGTTTGAAAAATTGGGGGGTTTGGAAAGTCTTGGGTTTGCCAGTAGTTAACTGATGTGTTTGCAGTCTGTGCAGTGTACTGACAGGGTGCATTGTCTGGCTGTGATACAGGACTATCTCAGCAAAAGAAAAAAAATAACTAATAAAATGTGCTTTTTTTTTTTATCCAAAGGGAAGCCATAAGACGAGGGCTCAACATTCTTCAGTATGAAGTGCCTGGAGGAGACACGTTCATGCATGAAGGATTTAAAAGGGTACACATCACAGTACCTCCTTTCTTTGATAGATACATATAAACTTTGCTTTGCTTGCTGCCAGTGTACTTAAGAGCTAATAATTTTCTACACTCCATTACAGGCAAATGAGCAGATTTACCATGAAACCTATGGAGGTATGTGTTGTATGTCACTCGTGTTCTATATTTGCATTGATAGGAGTGATAGTGTTTTATATGACCTGCAGTAAACCTATTGAAAGAAGTGTTGGAGTAGGAACTGATGTTACACAATTGCTACATTCCATTTTGACTACAGCTCCACTTTTAAATGCGTGATTCATGGTTTACTAAGACCAGAGGACACCTGTATGATTACAGATCTGACCCACTGCAGTATACAGACTAAACCATTACAGTCAAAACTGTCTGTCCTATACCTAGAGGACAGGAATACCTGGCTTTTCCTGCATCCTTCTGTCCTGAAACACTCATCCCTGTCTGCCTTGTGTGTCCAAATCCTTGTTCTTAGTACTGTAGATATGTACTGTAGGTATGAATGCAGTCAGCTGATAATTTTGCTTCAGCATGGGTGATTTGGGATCAGATTGAGTTTACTAAAGTGTATATTTTTCACTAAATTTTGGAAGGAAAATGTAATTTTGTTTTTTATTTGAGCAAAAAGAAGGTTTAATTCCCTAATTAAATTGAAAAGTTCTTAGCTGGTTTGTATGCTTGTGTGAGGTGGTTCTTATTTGTAGGCTGATGGTGTCTTTGAAAGATGGAGAAATAGGTTAATACCTTTTTAATGAAATAGGCTATGCATGTAGATTGTTCAGCAACTCGGTATGGCTTCTCAGGCCCTTCTGTCAGTGAAATCCAACGTTCTGAGGAGTCCAACCAAAACTTGTTTTACTTATTGTTAACATATAACTGAGAACTAATCAATTATTCTGTAACTGATTAGGAAGGAAAGAGGAATAGTTGACATCTGGATTTAAAAGCTAAGATATTAGGGAAGGAACAAGTGTTCAAAAGAAAAACCAAATGAGATCTCCAGTTTTACAGCCTTTTTCAACCATGCCAGGCAGAAAACAAAACCAAAAAACAAATGAAAACCAAACAAACCAAAAAAAACCAAACAAAAACCACACCAGGGAAATGCAAGAATCCAAACTACGTTCCCTCACAGATTGCAGGTTATTCTTTTAAAATTCCTGTCTGTGTCTGACATGACATGGGAAGGACTGTGTGGCATAAGAAACTTGTCAGAATTAATCAGCCTTTAATTTCAGACAGTATGGGGAAAGACACTTGAAATTGTAACAGATTTTTTGAAAAAATAACAAATTCTTTTATGTATTAGTTACTCTACTTAAGAGCTGTTGAAGCAGAATGGTTGATTGAACCATAGTTAGTATATTAATGTATTTAATTTTGTTAATACGTTTAATTTCTGTAGCTAGTATTGTATTCTATACTGCATTACATGTATAGCTATCCAAAGTCAGTGCAAGATACTCACTTAAGCTTAGGTGAGATTGGAAATATCTTACTACAATACATGAATTTTCGCCATCTGACCTGTTCTTAACATGCTCAAAATTCCTGTGAACTCCACTGACAGTTCTTGTTGCTCAAGAAATGTAGGACTCGACTCACCTATAGAAAAATATTTCACGCTATATTAGGTGGGGTTGTTCCTTGAAAGTCTGCTGGAGGATAAGGTAGGATAGCAGGAAAGCTCCTTTTGCAGAAATGTCTCATACCACAATCTCTGGGCAAGGTTTGGTTAGAGGCATCTTTGGGAAAAAAAGAGAAGAAGCTTCCCCCTCCATCTGCAGATCCCTTTTCCCACTTCTCCACAGGAAGAGTCTAGATGTAATCTCAGTAGGTGCTGTATTTTACTCAGAACAGAGAAGTTGTGTGTGGATGTTATCAGTGCTTCCTCTACAGTGATGCTTGTGGTGTGAAGGCCCACAGGGTTTGGGTTATTGCATTCTGTTACACACCTGACTTTCAGCTGGTGTATCTCCAATAAAGTCCATACAAATGAGGTAATCTGTCCTTACAGTTTTGTGTCAGCAAAAAAAGAATGCCTCACATCTTCAAAGTTTGTTTTCGTTGCTGAATTTTGCGTCATACTTACACAATCTGTTACCTGTCTTCCGCATAGGAGTTCGGACAGCCAGTGTGATTATTGCTCTGACGGATGGAGAACTACAAGATGTTCAGTTTTATTATGCAGAACAAGAAGTAAGTCACCTTCATGTTTACCATAACTAGCTTATGTCAAACCTGTAGACATTTATTGCTGGCCCCACAGATTATATGGCTTTACACCTAATGACTTTTTTTTTTGTTCAGGCCAACAGAGCGAGAAGCTTGGGAGCTATTGTTTATTGTGTTGGAGTTAAAGATTTCAATGAAACTCAGGTAACTTCCCTGGTTTTCTTGTGCCATTTTTCTGTTATAATAGTGCACAAGTATCAGATGAAGGCATTTATTTGATTTCTTGAGGCATAAATCATTTGGTGTCAGTGTGATGTGTTTCAGCAAGTATGAAAGGGACCAGTTTTGTTCACTGTAATTTTGTTTTCGTTGTGATTTATGGTTGTCTGTCTTTGCAGCTGTCAACAATTGCTGACAGCATCGACCATGTTTTTCCAGTCACGGGAGGCTTTTATGCCCTGAGAGGAACCATTGATTCAGTAAGTTCTAAAAACTCAGAGAAGGGCACCCTTTCCTGTCTTAATAAAGCATAGATGAAAATGATTACCAAAATTCTCATTATCTAAATCTTTTAGATAATCAAGAAATCTTGCATTGAGATCCTAGCAGCTGAGCCGTCGAGTGTCTGTGCAGGAGGTAAGTTACCACAAGAACAATGTGATAAGGCAAATGAATGACAGTGAGGAAATGTCAGTAACTGCCTAATGTGGTATTGGAGCTGAAGCCTGTGGATGTGTTAGAGCAACCCCTCAGGCCACAGCTTTAGCTCTATGTGTTCCTTCTCACTTGAGGAAAAAAAAGTGTACTGATAAACGTGTAGCTGTTGTGGCTGAGTGCCATCTTGGAAAGTTGGCAGAGATAGCGCTTAGGGAATTGGGGAGACTGCTTTTTAAAATTTCTGAGAGAAGGAGACAGCAGCAATGTAAAACCAGACTGCCAGAGGTGATTTAGGGTCTAGAGGTGATATCTCACAAATTTCTGGTAAAACTGCATTCCCGAGATCTGCCAGGACTCGTGAGCAGTTGAAATAAGATTTTACAAAACACTCACAGAAGTTTCAGGTTTCTCGAATCGGATATAATTAACTGCATAGGCCAAGATACTTGGTGTATTTTCTGAAGGTCTAATGTTTTACTTACTCAGAATAAAAGAACCATTAGCATATATGGTAAATGTGGTGAATCTCCAGAGCAGCTGTTGATGATAATTTCGTACCTCTCATGTCTAGTACATCTAACTTGGATTTGTTCTGGCTTAGGGATTTGTTCTGGCTTGTATTAGCAGTTCACTTGCTGAGCTGTTGATCTACTTAAGAGGCTATTGCAGCAGAGTAAGAATGACACTATAAGTTTGCTGGAAGGTACAGTTTACAGCATGATTATTTAGATCTGATGTTTACTGTCTTATGTTTATTTCCATGTTCACTGTGAAATGAGCACATAAAAACAAAATGGCAACGATGCATGAAAACTGACTCTGAAAACAGATAAAAATAGGAAACTCAGGAAAAATCTAATAAATATCACAGAAAAGAGGAATTGTTCACTCTTCTCTTCCACATGTCGATCACAATATGATCTTGTCCTTAGTATTTGCATTTAAAATTAAATATCTTTGTGTCTTTTAAAACAATCCTAAATAGAATTCTGCACTAGACATCTGCGATAAAATCTTGCCTGCTGATAAATTAAATAAGGAACAATTTTGATTTTAAAAGTCTCCTTGTGGAGTTGATTAAAAACATAAAACTTTGGTATTTAAAAGCTTTTATTTATTTCATAGTGATAAATTCTTCCTTTCTTCCTTGTTTATTGTATACTAGGTGGGGTTTTGTCTGTTTGTTTGGGTTTGTGCAATAGCTTTATTGGGAGCTTTCCTATTGAACAAAAATTACATTTAAAAAAAAAAATATATTCGCAAGGGTTGGAAGAGACCTCAGAGATCATCAAGTCCAACCCATCACCACAGCCCTCAAGACTAGACCATGGCACTAAGTGCCATGTCCAAACGTGCCTTAGCATGCATTTAGCAGCATGCAAATCTGAATGTTCCAATAGGAGGGATTTCAGTAGTATCTTTGAAATTGTTTGGAACAATGTTAAAAATACCAGGAAGTTGCATTTGAAACCAATTTTTTAAAGTGGAAATTGGAAATATTTTTTAAGCCCTTGAGAAAATAAATTTCCAAGAGAATATTCTTAGAACTGCATATATTTTAGCAAAAAGTAAAATGCGTCTTTTTCAAAAGAAATCCCTCTTATTCCAAATACATGAGTTCAAACCAATTCTTTTTTTTTTTTTTTTTTCCAGACTTGCTTGGTAACTCATTTATCACAAATGTATTTGAAATTACACAAGTACACATAAAAATAGTTTGCCCTGCTTACAAAAAAAAAAAAAGTTATTGCACTACTTGCACCTGCAAAAGTTATTCAGCATCTTTGTAGCTTTTAAGTTAGACAAATAGAAGGCAGGCAGAACCAGTTTCTGTGTATCACTGCCTTGTGAACACAATACTGGCACTTGTTTTGCTTGAATTCTGAGGTTTGTTCTGTCCTGTTAACAAAGCCATCCAGCAAAGGCTGGAACACAGCAAAGTGTGGTGCTGAATCACCAGGGCGTGAAGACTTGGATCTCCTGTGCTTGAAGCTTTGATTATAGCAGCAGGGAGGTTGAAAATAGGTGGAAGCCAGAACTGCAACTCTGAATGGTGTGCACTGTCATTGTGGATTAAATAGTTTTTAGCACCAAGAATGAGTTGTACCATGGATTTTACAACAGTCTAGGCCTGCAGTCTTAGCTGGAATGAACTCCTGCAAGAAGTTTTGTAGCATCAGGCTACAAATATGTACGTTTCTACTTAGCTTTATTATCCCACTTCAACATCACCAGAGGTTCATTTTTATAGCTGTGTGCTCTACTGTCTCCTGAAAGGGATCTCCAGTCATTGAATAACTTTTTTCGTGTTATTTTGAATGCAGATCTTGAATCCAGTTCACTGGATCCAGTTCACATATGGTTCTACTGTATATGTAATGTAGTTTATTTTTTGAAAATGTACCTTGTCTAGACATTAATACAAAAAAATACTGAAGCCTATGAAGACACCCTAGAATTTCAGTGAATCTTAAATTTGGGTACTTACCAGTACAGTTAACTGATAATGTATGGGTAAGGCACAACCACTGTATCCTGTGTAAAAATACATGTACAACTGCGTTTAGAACTGGATAAAAATTAGAGCATAACATTTTCACAAAGTGTAACATTCCTCCCTCCTTTTTTCAAAGTTAGAAATGTTGGTGTGTTTTGTTTGAAAAAAAAACAAACCAAAACATAACTGAAATTCACATTTCAAAATTTTGATCAAAAAATTGTACACCCACACCTTGAAGATGCGCTATATTAACACATTCTTTAGCAAAGCTTGCTTGTTTACAACCTTGAAAAGACGTCTCTGCCCCTGCTTTTTGTATGAAACTTACCTGAGTGAGGAGGTGATAATCAACTCAGTTCAACTTTACATAGCATTATTACTGATTTTTAGAATCTGGCATGAGATCGTGAGGGATTTGTGTTGCTCAATGGAAGCTGGTCATGATCAGGAGCTAGAACAGTCTGACCCACTCCTTGTAGTTGTTCTTGCGACTCATAATTGCTACCGTGTTGGTGATTCCTGGTGATCTTGGCTTCATTTGTGACTTGGCAGAGGTTTAGTAAAATGCTGATGAAATGATTTCCATGTGGTGACAACTGTGGTTGGAACTCTGACTGTCTGTGACGAAGCTATCTGGCAAGTCCATTTATAAATTGATCTCGTCATGTTGTGACAGCTATCTGATGCTTAATGCTTTCTGACCCTACAAATTCATTGTTCCCAACGTGGAGCAACATAGTTGGGTCTTTCCCGTTCCCTCTGATTTAGAGTGACCAAGACATGCAGCCTGTAAACAGGCTATCAGTGCAGAATTGGAGGTGCCTCATATCCTGTTTGACAGCATCATTGCTTTGATTATGCTTACGGTACACAGATGTGATTGAAAGGTTTTGTTGGATGTGGCATCCTACTGGCCACATCAACTACCAGGTGTGGATGCAAGCCGTCAGCTTCTCATCAGAGTCACAGAAGCGAAGCCGACAGCGCAGCCACCGCACACCAGCTTCAACCTACCATCTCGCTGCCAGCACCGCCCGGTTATTTCAGTGCTGACCTTTTTCCCTTCGCTGTCTTGTCAAAAACTACAATCTGCGATCTGACAGTAACTAAGGAAGAAAAGGACGCAGCCAGAGCCGGGGCACAAAATTAAATGGAATTAGCCATTTCAACAGACCGTCATCCAAGACATGCTAATGTTCCGCAGCATCTGCAGGGCCGGGCTTCTTAACAGCAGCAACCAAATCCAGTACCAGCTCTTTACATTTCCATGCAAGTCTGGTACAGAAGCTGTGTTGTCAGCTTGTGTTGGTGGGCAGGTTACTACCTAGTCAGTTGTTTGTGACTGAGTGTGCAGTGGCAGTGACAGCGAAAAGAAGGGCAGGAGAGGTAAACTGTCTTGACAAGACTGGACTTCTAGATGTAGATTGTACCTTTGACACTTTGTGTTGGAAGTCTCTTACTTGCTGCATCTTTGTAAAGCCACCGAAATAAGTAACAATTAAGTCTTTGTGACTGCTGCCTTTTAAAAATCCAAAAGCTGGGGAGTGGGGGGGAAGAGAATCTTCATACAATTTTACTTCAGCAAACCACTTTAGTAATGTATAATTGAGGGGAAAAAATATTTTCTTAGCTGGGTGTTCACAGCCTGACTACAAGCAAGTCTGGGCTAATACATGGTCTCAGGCAGATAGTTCTGCTGGGTGGACAGAGGCCCAGCTCCCTCATGTTTGGCCATGACTTTCAGTTCTGCTGGCAAAAAAAGGGATGCTCATCAAGAATGATTCTCAGCATATCAGATGGGTTAGATGTTGAATTGCTCAAGGCATGAATCAGACTTAGAGTAACTCCAGATTCTTACTGAAGTAAGAAGCAGTTGAATTTGCCCTACAGTCCATTTTTATTTGTTTAAAGTGCTCCTGACTCTCAGTGAGAATCAGGAGGTATGACCCTTCTCTTAAAATAGAGGTGAAGTTCCAGTGCTGGCTTTGTGCATTTAGCTCTTGGTGTGCTCCACGATGTTTCAAATTGAACCATCTTTCTTCAGCAAATTGCCAAAGCCTGTGTTTCACTTCAATATGCATTCCAGTAGGTATTTTCATTTTCCTCTCCCAAATATCTTCTCAGATTCCCATGTTCCTTACAACCTGTGTCAGTGCAGAGCACTGCTTTAAGGGGAAGTTACTATGAGGAAAACCAGAGTGTGGGTTTCCAGTGCTTGAGCATAACTTGCACATGCCTTTGCCCAGTTCACCTGGAGTTGCATTAGACCTCAATATAGTAAGGATATGTTTTTGGCAAGAGCAAGCTCCTGCATGCTAGGTAGCCTTGCATTATTATGACAGTGAACATGACAAGTAGACTCAGCTCAATGTGTATTTCAGCTCCTTTGGGTCTCATGTAGTGTTATCCAATAGCAAGTTGTTCCTCCAATGTGTACAAATAACATGGCAGTGTCTCATGAAATATTGTCAAAAGCCAGATCTCACTGAAAATTAGGTACTGCTTCCTTCAATACTATCAACACTGTCTTCCTCTCGTTTTTAGTACCTTGCTCAAAATATAATTGACACTGCATGTGGACCTGTTCATGGTTTGACTTGCTGCTATGCAACATTCACTTCTATGTAGTGTATTCTTATTCTTCTATGTGTACCTTTGAAGATTAGTTTATTCTATGTTCTACTGGTATTTCCCTAGCACTGGGCTGGTCTCAAATGCTGCTCTGTAGTTGGTGTAAGTGAACTCTGTGGGAGACTCAGCTGAAGCAGGAGACTGGTGTGTTAAAATGCAGTGTCTGTGCTTGCCCTTTCTACATACATTTGTTACAGGCCAAATCTGTGATGTCTTTCCGCTTGCGTGTGTTAAATATGTTATCTCTGTGATCAGGGTAGTAGCTACAATACATTTTATGACCTAGAGAGTGGTTTTCTTTGTTATTTTTCCTCCTGGAGCATGTTCTGCCCAACTTGGTTAGGCTTCTTGGGCTGGCCCCAAGAGGACAGAGGCTGTAGTTCTGATGGACTTCACCTGTTTGAAGTAAAAAGGGAAAGAAAAGCAGTGAACAGTTGTGTTGTGCAGTTATTACAGCTCCGAGAACGACCTTATAGATGATGAAGAAATACTTTTGAAAGCTTGCTGTGGAGATGCTGTGAAGCCAAACTGATCTTCTCTATTTCTTCTTCCTTGAATTACATTTCCTGGTTCTAACTGTCCTGTGTACGCTGGCTTGGAGAGACTGCACAGTAGACATAAACTCACCTGAGGCTGCTGTCACTTGCTGCTGTTCCTTCCCTTCTCTTGTACCTTTCTGTCTCAGCAGATGCCCAACCAGGCGGCTCACATAACTCTACTTTTTGCCGAAAAGATCAGTAATTTTTCAGGTGTGCTCAGTGCATTGCAGCATGATTGGTGGCGCCAACAATGGAAGATGTGCAGTTAGGATCTCACTTCTGACAGAAACCTTCCTAGCTTGACTTTACTCAGATGTATGACTTCTCTATTAGTAAAAAGACCAATGAAAGGTTGGCTGATAAAAATTACAATACTTTGATTTGTTCATTCAAGCAGGAAAAGTTGCTTATCACAGTAATGACAAAAATCATGTGCCACCTCCTTATCAGGACTGAAGCAACAGAAGTGGATAGCAGACAAAGGACAGTTTTAGGAGTGCTTGCTCTATTCAACAGTGTGACTGGTGTGGCAGGTCTCTTCTTGTGCCACTGATGGTTTCTCCTGCTGGGGCAGTGGTATTGGGAAAGAGTACAAAGAAAATTGCAGCACCTGAATCTTCAGTTATTCCCATACACAGCAGATGCTAATGGCATTGTGACCAAACTCAATTCTTAAACTGAAAGATTGTATTTTCCAAGTCTTGTATCAGATGCAAAACTTCCTCTTATTCACAGTGGGGTTATGAGAGAAGTTCTGTTGTCCTGAATAGAGATGCTGCTGGAAGTCAAGTGCCATCTGCTGTGGAGATACAAGGAAGAATTGCTGCTTGTGGTTAGTAAAGGTGTCTGATCCAAAAGCCATAGAAGAACCATGAAGTGACATCAGTCCTGTCAGGCTTACAGTATTACTGTGGCGCTTTCAGTTGAGTCATTGGGAGTCAACAGGATGCCTGTATGAGCACCCTTGAGATGCGTGTTGCTCTGTGAAGCACCAGTGCCACTGTAGTACTCTAGACTGTTGCTACTGAATACTGAGAGTGTCAGTGTGAATGTTTTGTTTCAGGCACAGGGCAGAGAACAGCCATCATCATGTCAAATCACACTGGAAAGAAATGCTGTGCTTGAGCTATTTTTCATTACTGTTCTGTATTTCCACTTACAGAATCATTTCAAGTTGTGGTAAGAGGCAACGGCTTCTATCATGCAAGAAATATCGACCAGGTACTCTGCAGCTTCAAGCTCAACGACAGTCTTACTATCAGTAAGTTTGCAGGCTGATGGATTCCAGTGCCCCCTGTGGCTGTGTCACCTCATGAGTGGCAGAGGTGACATAGCCCATCTCTTGTCTAGGTTGGGGGAGTCTTCATAGTGAATGTGGGGGGAGCTGAGTAGGGTTCTACACCTCACAAAAGCTTGAACCTTGTCTTGAATCAACCCCATGATCTGTGGGTGTTGTATCACAAGGCTTTACATGGGTCGTGCTGCCACATGATGAATTTCAGCAGTAAAAAGAACAAATGTTATTTTGTTTTTCTGATAGTGTCTTCAGACTCTACACAAACTCAGGAGATACTTACCATAAAGCAGGGACTCTCTAGGCCTGCTCCATCTTTCTCTGATGCCAGAAGCTAGTCTCAATGCAGCAAGCATGTAACAAGGAAGTTCCCTGCTAAACAGGATCTTTTGTTTACTGCCCCAGCAGCCAGGCAAAGGACTGAATGACCAGAAAAGATTGAATGTCCAGTTTCTCAGCAGTAATCTCTTATTCCTGAGAAGCTGTGCGTGTCTGGCAGGGTGAAGCATTGCATGGGGAGGGGAGCTTTGCCCTTTTTCTGTATATGCTACCCTTGTTGGCTCTGCACAGTAGAGGCTTTCATATCCTCATAGTCAGACTGGTGCCTTCCCTAGCAGTGAATTAATTTAGAAGGGTACGTGAATTATTCCTTCATTTCCCATCCTGGTTGCCTACATGGAAGCTGCATTAAATAAACTCTGGTGGTCTTACTTTCGTTCCTTTTACACATGTCCTTTGCCAAATTTTTATTTCCTGCAGTTTACCAGGTTTTAACAGACTTATCGGGTTTTTTATTTTCTTTTTCTTCCTTGTCCCTAGTGCACTGACACTTTGACTGGACTTCACAAAGTTAGTGCTGATCAGGACCTGCAAGTACACAGAAACAAAACTAGTCTAAGTCCACATATCCTTCATTCTGTGTTCTCTTCAGGTTAGGTCTGCAACAGATGTTGTGATGAGACATTGGTCTCTGCTGGCTGTTTTTTTAACCCTGAGGCTGTCCCTAAAATATGTCACTGTGATTTCCATGGGCTCAACTCTGCCAAAACATGAAAATAAGCTTTGTCTTCAGGTGTGTTTGGGCTGAATAAAGCATGAAAGCACAACTCTCATATCCTGTTGCTTGAGGTTTTTTTGTTGTTTTTTTTTTTCCTAAGTAGAACAAGTAATTGAGTCTCTAAGGTTTAAAGAAACTTGCAGTTTTTACCAGCCCCTAATTCACTTGGGTTTAGACTTTTGTGAACTGCTCTTTGGACTAACACCATAACCACTTTGGGCCATTTGGAGCTGAAGTGCAGTTGCAGCAGTGACTTGTCTGCTTTTGTGCCTCAGCTTACGTGCTTTTACTGGACTGTCATTGAAGGACTACTGATGAACCTCCTCTCTGTGTTCATGGGACTGGGTTTTCTGCATGTGGCTTTTGAAAGCAACAAGATAAGCACTGTCAACTCCTGGAGCAGTAGAGTGCAAGGGGACAGGAAGATACCTATGGCCTTGCTTTTGACTCTGCCAGCACCAGACTCTTATAAACATGGGCTGTTTCTGGACAGTGCTTCCATAGAGGGGAGGTTTGAGACAAGAAAAGCAACAGTTAGCGCAGGACAGGTCCTCATAGTAACGTTGGAGAGAAACCTTCTCTCTCTGTCTCCTTATATGACTGGCCATGGATTGTGTTTCAGTTTATTGTGTTTCGGTTTGTTTTTATTTCTTTTGGTATCTGTCCACTGTCTGTTTGGTATCTGTACCCCATCTGTTATTCCTTTTCTCTGGGCTCAAACAGTGCAGCCTTGACTTCTCTGTGTGTGTTGGGAACTTAGATAGGAAAAAAATCAACCCTTGTACTTTTTATCTATTGAATAATTTGTGGGATGGGAATATTCAATATGGACAGAATTTGCATGCATTTGTTACAAAGACTAGTATTGCTCAAAGCTGGCTTTCAAATGGCTGATCACTGCTGTTAGAAACAGAGATGTACCTCCAGTACTTAGCTATGGTATACCTAGCCTGATAACTATACTGAACAGTCACTCCAATATTTGGCTTTGTAATCAGCACCACTGAGGAATATTAGTACTTGCCAATTGGTACTCAGTTTCTCTGTGGCTCTCAGTGGTGTTGGCACTTCTCCAGGGTGTGGCTTGCCTGGGACAATTTCCTTTTTTTTTTTTTTTTAAATGCCTAACAGTCATATTAATTTCATTTCAGGTGAAAAACCAACCTTTGTTCATGATACTTACTTACTTTGTCCTGCCCCGGTGATAGAAGATGCTGGACAGTAAGTATTGCTTTACAGCATGTGTCAGGAGAGAGGAGACTTCTGGAGGAGGATGTCATTGCTGAGCTAAGGACCCAAAATTTGGCTAAAGTCCCAAGTCGATACATTTGTGTGTGCGTGTGGCACAATTAACCTCCATCCTCTGTGCCACATCCTCTCCTAGTATGAGCCACTGTAGTTTTATTCAATGTCAAATCTTCAGCAGAGCTTAACCAAAGGAATTCTTGTACCATGGTTCCATATCGCACCATCATGGTAACTTATCCTCTGTTCCTACATCCTGTGTTTTCCAGACCAAAAGGTAATTGAATTCCAGGCAATCTTTTAATTTTGATTTAAAAGCATTACTTGATTTTAATTTTTTTGCTACTGTTGTAGCTGTTGCTTCCCATATTTCACCCTGCTCTGGAAAGTGTCAGTGTTTTTCATGAAGACTCCTGGGAAGCATGGCACAAAACTCTGCCATTCTCCTGGGTGATCTTGTGGATGTATAAATACTATACTGGGGATGAGGGGGAATGCCTCCCTCCACTTTTCTGTTTGTGAGTGAGGGCAAGTTGCTTGGTTGGCTGTTGTGGGGTTTTTGGGTGGTTGGTTTTGTTTAGATTGGGGGTTTTTTTTGCTGTTGTTGTTTGTTTTGTTTTTTCCCCTCAGACTCTGATATTGGAGAATGGCTATGGTCAGATTCTCTTTTCATTTCATTGCCATTTCATTGTTTTTACCCTTTGACTTCAGTGCAGGTGTCCTGGATTTACTGGGATATAAAAGAAGACATATTCTGTCTCCTTAAGCTGCAAGTTTAGAGAGGGGGGAAAAATAATAAAAAAAGCCTTGAAGTTTCTCATGCTATCTAGGGTAGTATTACAAATGTCTGAGACATTAAGTCTCAGACTGACTTACTGTCCCAGTGCCCTTTGCCCCAGGTGGGATGGAATTTTTAAAATAAAGAACATATGCCCCAACTCAAACCAAAAGGAAAAAGGGTAGCTCCTGGGTAAGCAGTGAGACAAATGCAGGTAAGCACCTGAAGCCATGAAAATGCCTTGACTCAGCAGATCATTTTATCCATGCATGTTCACGAGCCAATGGCTAGAACACAGCCAGAATAGAGAGAATAATGGGTATAAAGATGACACTAAAAATAAGTGTATCTGTTTTGTGCTTTAGGGTGGTTTTTCTCCAAGTCAGCATGAACAACGGGCTAACGTTCATCTCCAGCTCTGTCAGCATCACCAGCACACAATGTGTAAGTAATTGCAATGGGGCTTGACAGAGAAACCATGAGATCCTGGAGAGGAAACGCTGGCTCTCCAGGGCAAAGCCTGTAGAGTGCACATGAGCTCTCTACAGCTGTTGCACTGTGGTTATCAACTGGATCCCAGCAGGTTTTTTGAGAAATTACCAGATTGAGTTAAGATTAAATTGTTGTTGATGATACGTAGATAATGTTAGATTGCCTTTTGTGGTAATTTTTTATGCAGTACCCTGCCCATTTTCACCCCAGCAAAGGTAGATCCTCAAAGCTTGGATCTTAACTAGAGGGGAATCTGGGAACATGAAAGAAGAATCATCAGGAAGCAACACCCTGTCAAGCTTTGGGATCACTAATAGGATCTGAAGTGAAAGGTGCAACTGCCAAGACTTGAGTCTGGAAGGGCCACAACATGGAAGGTTGGAGCTTGCAGTGCTTGTTATTAATCCACCACAACTGGCCTTTACTAGTTCAGAATTTGCTAAGATGTTTTTACAGTTTTAATGACAGGAGATGGTTGCTTTTCTCTTGGCATCACAGGGGATGACCAGAAAGAGATAGCATCCTTAGATCTTGGGATGCGCTTCTTGATGCTTCTCGCTCAGCCCAGCCAAGGGAAAATGTGCTGCTGCAGAACAGTGATGACTCTGACATGACCATCATCTGATCAAAGACCACCCATCCCCAGGAGAAGTGTCAGGGACCAACAGCTAGAAGTGATACTTTATCAAAATCTGATTTTTAGAATCAAAGAATCAAAATGAAGAAACTGTCTATCAGATAAAGAGTTTCTTCTTTGCCTTGGACTAAAAATAGTCAATGTAAATAGCTAATGGAGTTAAATAGGGTAGCAAAGTTTAGCCTTATGCTTGTGGACTAAACAAATTTTGCTGAAGTACCTGATAGCAAATACTTTGTATCAAAGTTAAGTTTTATTATGTTGGTGTCAAAAGGACTTTTATAGCCCACGCCAAATGCTGTCATGTTGGTTTGTAATCATTGTTGGCCTTTTTGACAGCTACGGAACAGAAGGACGGTAATGAAGAGAGAGGCAGTGACTGGAACTTGCATATCTGATTTTTCTTGTATTTTCAGCAATGAAGCTGAGAAGCTTCAGAACTCAGATTTTATCAGAGGTGTTTGCTGTTTCATGTAATTATTTTTGGTTTCTCTAAAACTTTCCTCCAAATTTTCTACACTGAAGACTGATGTTTTCACATTTTATTCTTTTTCTACCTCATACAATAAAACCTTTTGAATCTTCAGTGAAACATAAACATTAACTGGTACATTTAGTTACCCATATGTAGTTTATTTCTGATGAAGGCTGAAGTCTTAGCCCTAACTGGGCTTCCTACAGGCAAGAACATGGATGGAGGAAGATTTCCTCTAAGTAGCCTTAGGATAAAGAAAGGAATCCAATCTCCAGTCCTGTCAATCTACCAATTTTTGACCAGACTCTTGCAGATTGAATGTGAAGGAAGCAGGGAGCCTGTCTCTCAGCTGGTATGGGAAAAAAAAAAAAAAAAAAAAAAAAAAAAAANTCAGCTTCCAACTTCGGCTTAATTTCATACATTTCACTCTTCTCGTTTTAGAGGCTTCTTGCATTTCCTTACCTCTCCTGTTTCCCTTTCTGCGGGCAGCAGTCAGCTGGCCTGCTCAGCTCTCCTCCCCAGCTGGTCTTTCTGTCCTTTCTGTACAGTAAGTATGTTCTCTTCACTTTACTCCTAAAGCCTCTGTGTGATCCCTGTGCTTATTTCTGTTCAGTTGCATTATCTGATCTTTCCTTTTTGAAGTCCAGCTTCACTATGATGCTTTTTGTATTTAGTCATTAAAAGAGGACTCTTTAGCTTCTTGTTGTCAGCAGCTCCTGAGCAGCTGCTGGCAAATGTCTCAGAAATTTGTATGAGTACTTAGCGTGGGAAAAGCAAGCCTAGGAACAAAGGCTACGAAACAAGGAGGTAATGTGTGTTTGGCCTAACAGTAGCAGTGGTGTGTGCATCTGTGGCTCATACACTACGCTGGGACTTGTTCTTCAGCAATAATTCTTACAACTACACTTGACTTTTGTTCATCCTTTCTCAGCACACCAACTTCATTGGGAATTCACACCTCTCAGATGTTTACTTTCCAGATGCATTAGTGCCACATAGGACCATAAAGGGCCAGAGAGGAGGGCTGCAGCAGTGAACTGCAGCTGGGTATTGTGTCCTCTAACAGGATTCATTTGAGCAGGGTGTCTGGCACATGTCACAGCACTCCACCTTGCCTTTCAGCTGCTCTCTGAACAAAAGAATGAGGTGAACTAAATACTCTATCCCAAATCATGTCAGTTTGTTGCATCTATGAGTGAAGGAGTGGTGATGCTATGACAGATGTGTAGCTCAGTATCCTGTATCTCTAAAAGCAAGCAGTAGGAACCATGGTTGTGTTAGTCACACTTTGCACATGTCAGCCCTGACACCTCTAGGATTTGATATGAAAAAAAGAAATAGATACCACTTAATCTAGCCACTTGGGATTTCATTCAGACTTTGCAAAGCTCTTACCAACTGGTACCTTCTTTCCTTGCCTTTAGCCTTTTCATTGTTTGAGGGGAAAACAAACCCTCTTGGAACTCCTTATGTAAGGGGCTAATCATCAGTTTCTAGTGTCACAGGAATTTAGCAAGTATTTTCAGGTTTTAATAAAGTGAATCACATGGGCTTTATCCTCTGTAAATCTTTGGAATTTACTTACTTTCCATTTATCCTGCTACCTACGCTTCTTGAAAAATTTTGTACAACTTCCTCACCAGCTTCCAACCTCACAAATGTTTCTTTACGTTCTTTTCACATCTTTCTAGTCCCACACTTTTCTCTAGTTTGCTTCCAAGTTTTGCCTACTCTCTGATACCCTTGTTGCTAGTGAATTGAAACTCTCCTCAAACTCATTAAATTTACCATTGAAGAGATTTCTTTTCCCAGTATGAAAGAGATAGCACCAAAGAGCACCAAAACTGCTCTTAAACTCATTCTAGAGCCCAACGCAGTCCAAGGAAATGGCATGTTCCAGGATACCACTGGCTGTCTCCAACAAAAGTTTGATTTCTAGGAGGCCATGTGTACTGCAGAGGCCAAGCAGCATACAAAGATTTGCTTTCCTGTCGTCATCAGAGCAATACACAGAGTTAATACCTCTTCTGAATACATTGACATGAAATGTTCTAAATGCAAAGATTATATCAAGATTTCCTCGGGAATACTGAAGCTATGATTCTCTTTGGTTACCTGGCTGCTCTGAAAAGTTAGTTTCAGGTGTTACTGTTGACTTTTTTATTCCAGTCATTTTAAAGAAAAATTTACTTTGATTTTTGAATGTAAACCTGTAGCTACCTAACCTCAAAATCTCACCATTCTTTGCAGTGAAATAAATGGAGTACAAGAATCGGAAGTGTTTAAGATTATGATTATACATCTCATTACAGCTAGCCAAGCCAGCTCCAGGAAGCATCCAAAGACCTAGCAGCATTAAAGAATAGTCTGTGTAATCACTCAGGCTGGGGTCACGTGTGCAGTTTGAGTTGAGGCAATACAGACAGGCTTGATTGCTGATGAGTCTGAGCAAGAAAGCTGTGTTCTCTTCTGTGGTGCTGACATGCAAACAGTTACCTGTAAGCTCGTAACTTAAATACATTCTTTGAATATAAATATTTGCATATTCTGCAACTACTGCTGAAAGATTGTTCTGCACACCTCAGAGTTTGTGGCCATGTAGTTTGCAGTGCCCCTCTAGCAGTATTGAGGGACGTGTCAGCACAGATTTGGGAATGGTGTGCAGACAGATGTGACATAGTTAAATCTAGCAGGCTACAAATCATAAAGGGTTTGGGTTAGACAAAACCTTAAAGACCATCTAATTTCAACCCTCCTGCCATGGGTAGAGATACCTCTTACTAGACTAGGTTGCTCAAGGACCCATCCACCTGGCTTTAAAGACATCCAGGGTTGGAGCCTCCACAACTTCTCTGGGCAGCCTGTTCCAGTGACTCACCACCTTCATGAGGGAGATTTTCTTCCTAATGTCTAATCTAGATCTAACTTCTTTCAGTTTGAAGTCATTAGCCCTTGATCTATCACTATGTCCCTTTGCAAAACAAAGTCCCTTACCAGCTGTCCTGTAGAGGTCCCCTCAAATACTGGAAAACTGCTGTATGGTCTCCCCAGAGCCTTCTCATCTCTAGGCTGAACAACCTCGATGCTCCCAACTTGTCTTCACAGGAAAGTCGCTTCATCATTCTGATCATCTTCATGGTCCTCTTCTGTGCCTAATCTAACAGTTCCATGTTCTTCCTTTGTTGGGGGCTCCAGAACTGGGCACAGTACTCCAGGTGGAATTTCAGGAGAGCAGAGAGAGAATAACCTCCCTTGACTTGCTGACTGTGCTTCTTTTCATGCAGCCCAGGATATAGTTGGCTTTGTATGCTGCAGGCACACGTTGCTGGCTTCCTTCTGTTGGACTTCTCATCGACCAACATTCCCAAGTCCTTCTCAGGATTGCTCTCTGTCCTTTCTCCATCCAGTCTGTATTTGTGCTTGAAATTGCCCCAGCCCATGTGCACGTGTTTTCGTTGAACTTCAAGAGATTGGCATTTGCAAATATGTCATAAATTTGTACATAATTTATTTACCATAAATGTGCATGCATGCACACCACAAACAGGAGCTGCTTCCCACAGTCGTGACTTCAGACATGGATTTGTCACACCAAATACTGTTTTGGCTCTAATGATAATAGTGATTGGCTGGACATCCTGCTTGAGACCTTATAGTGAGAGGAAACCTGGCTCATTTCACCCAGTGTAAATGTGTCATTTCAGGGTTCCTAACTTGTTTGTGGCACATGCAGATAACTCAGAAGTAATTATCTTGTTTGCAGCTGACTGGGACCATCCTTTTCATTGCTCTCCTGATCCTCTTTCTACTGCTGGCTCTGGCTCTTCTGTGGTGGTTCTGGCCCCTTTGCTGCACAGTGGTAAGTACAGGGTTTTGTTCTTTTGACTTGGTTTCATCTCTTCTTTGCGAAAGCACAGTTAGAGTGTTGGAGGGGGTGGTTAATTTTGTTTCGGAAAAACACTTCCTGATTTGTAAGGCCCTGATTCAACAAATTGCTTAAAGATCTTTTTGAGTCACTCTGGTCTGGGTTTTTGAATGTTGTGAGATCTACATGTTTTTGACACTGAATGAGAAGTTAGCTTGTGGATGTGGCTTGTGGATCAAGACCTCCTGAGAACATGATTTGAAACCTGCTGCAAAAAAGTGTGAACTGATTTACTAATGTGTGCATAAAATGTTGCAGTCCTTTTAAAAGACAAAAACTAGGCATTTGAGGAGCTGCAGATTCTGAGTGAGTATTTTTGCACTAGCTGGTAATTGTATGACATTTTAAGGCAGAAATAGCATAATATGGAACTGTGTTATAATTTGCTTAGTAGGGCACTTCTGGACTAACCAAGAAGTTCAGTGTGATGGATTTAGCTTCTTTGCATCTGTTTTATGCCAACTGAAAAGCAATGGGCCTAATGGGAGGATTTGATGTAGAGCAATCAAGTAGGGCAATCCATCTGTGATATGAGCAAGAAAACAGAGGGGATATAGCATTGAGATGGAAGAACCCTGCTATTTTCCCTGATTTCTTTCATGGTTTTTATATTCTAGGTGATCAAGGAACCACCACCACCACCACCTCCAGAGCCTGTAAGTATGCTATTTTTGAGCTGTCTGCAGCTACTGTAGTGTATTGTGCTGCCCAGGAATGTTGGTCCTCTAAGTGTCTTAATGACACCTTGGAGGCTGAGAGAGGAAGTCTTTTGGAGCAGAATAGTTATTTCTGCCTTCTGTCCCCTCTGTCTGTCTGTCTCTTGCTCATTCTCTCTCTCTGTATATGTATATATATATCTATATATATGTGTATATATATGTATCACAATATCACCAAGGTTGGAAGAGACCTCAAAGCTCATCAAGTCCAACCCATTACCACAGACCTCAAGACTAGACCATGGCACCAAGTGCCACATCCAAACTCGCCTTGAACACCTCCAGGGACAGTGACTCCACCACCTCCCTGAGCAGCCCATTCCAGTAGCCAATGACTCTCTCAGTGAAGAAGAGAGAGTCTTCTCCTCACCTCGAGCCTAAACTTCCCCTGGTGCAGCTTTAGACTGTGTCCTCTTGTTCTGGTGCTGGTTGTCTGAGAGAAGAAAGCAACCTCCTCCTGGCTACAACCACTCTTCAGGTAGTTGTAGACAGCAAGAAGGTCTCCCCTGAACCTCCTCTTCT
>VWZE01023686.1:207785-235552 GCA_013396675.1 Eubucco bourcierii
GGCACTTGGATTTGTTGAATGCCATCCCCTTGGACCCTGCCCATCTGTCCAGGCGATCGAGGTCCTGCTGCAGAGCCCTTCTGCCCTCCAACCAAATATATATATATATAAATTTTATTATTTCAACCCACAGGGATAGCAGTTGCATAACTTAAACCAGCAGTTCCTATGGTATTTTGTTCCTTCTGCTGTGCCTCTAACAGCCTTGTGAGTAAATCTTTGCTTCTCAAGCTGTGCTGTAAATTGTCCCTCCACCAGTAAATCTACCATTGCTCTCAGCAGGAGTTTAGCCCAGACTGACAGTAAGGAACAGAATCTGGCAACTGGAAGAAAGGACAGCAAAGGCCACGTTATTGTGGCTTTCTTACAGAAGATGAGAAAAAAGCATGCCTTTGCTGTGGCTCTGCTGCAGAGTGACCTTTGGAAGGTCTTTTAGCCTTTCTCCTTTTAGTCTGTGACCTGTTTCAGGAAAAGTTGTATTTAGCTCTTTTTGAGACAGTCACACACTGACTCTGACTCACACTTGGACTTGGTATCACTGTATGAATTTCATGAAAATAATAATAATAAATTAGAAGCACCTCCTGAGAAAGCTCATGCTTGCCTTCATTTTTTTTTTCCTAGGCATAGGCAGTTAAATGATGGAACAAATACTTGCTAACCCTGAAGACAAGCTTACAGTTTACTGCTAACTTGCTGTAATTTGGAAGGAACAACAGGAGGTGGCCACAGCTGCAGTTTTGAGGTTACTGGAGGCCACCATTGTTGTGTATGTCATCCTGTTGCTTGTCCTGGGCAACAGCACTGTGACAATTCAACTTTAGAATACATACCAAGAATCATGCTAGAAGGATGCTTCAGAGAGCATCACACTCGTGCAGCAGAGCTCCCAGATGCTGTATGATTATGCTGATCAGCAGAGATTTTTAGCTGCGGTCACAGAGACTGTGAGCTTGTGTAAACCTTCAGGAATAACACAGAATACAGATGTTATCCATCTTTTTTACTTGGCCTTGTCCTTACCCAATAAGGCTTGTTTGTTTCCTTATGCTTAACACTAGACTCCTTAGGTATGGTGATTTGCCCTGTAGCTGATGTAGACTGGTATTGCTGCTCTTAAACTAAATATAGTTATCTTAAAATTTGTTCTAAACTGCAAGCGTTGGATTTCCATTAGTGTTTGAAATTAATGCAGTAGCTGTGGATGTTACTTTGCTATGTGTTCAGTGTAGGGTATATATTTTTGGTGTAAATCCTTTAAAAGCTGCAAAATTATCAGCTATCACTATTAACTTTGTCTTGCGACGGGCAGGCTTGCCAGCAATAAGAGTTCATAGAATCGTAGAATGGTAAGGTTGGAAGGGACCTCAAGGATCATCTAGTTCCAACCTCCTGCCATAGGCAGGGTCGCCTCCCACTACCACAGGTCACTCAAGGCCTCCTCCAACTTGGCCTTGAACACCTCCAGGGAGGGAGCAGCCACAACCTCCTTGGGCATCCTCTTCCAGTGCCTCACCACCCTCACTGTAAAGAACTCTGTTACACACAAAGATGTTTTACCTATTTCTAAGTGAAAAAAAATAGATCCAGAACATACTTGTACTGATGAAAATGAGCAGAGACCACTGTGCACGAGTAGTCCAAAATAAACATTCACATGCATGTATTAGCGTAAGGTATAGTTGCTTATGCAAAATGTTATTGTAGGAGGCTTATTGGGTCCTTTCCTCAGTTACATACTTGGAGAATGTTGAGTGACTTTCATTTGCCTCAGCTCAGTGTAATGTTAAGGAGTCTGAGAAATCCCAGTAACTTCCATCAGCTCAAGAAGATAGAGCAGGGGACGTGTTTCCAGGGTTGTTGAACCAGAGACATTTGCCAGCTTTTAGTTAAGCAAGAACAGAACCTGGAGTAAACTCCTGATTTGGACTCCCCCACATTCCAGAAAAATAATCCGCAGTCCTTGTAACTGCAGGTCAAAAACTCTGGATCTGAGTTTCCTGACAACTTGGAGATGCTCTGGTCTCAGTCCTGGTTCCAAACTGTACAACTTGAGCCAGACTCTACAAAGAATCTAACAGCAAAGAATAACTGATTAAAACTGCCATGAGAAAGGGGTCTGATACATGTTAGAAAACTCACAGTGGTAGCTTTTTTCCCTTTAGGTGACACTGAGTTTTAGCAGCACAATTAGTAAATGATTTCTTTGGGCTGATTGCTGCATTTTCTGCATAAATAGTGGCAAGCCAGTATAATGTACGATTCATCTCTGCTTCATTTTCCCTGACCAATCAGTTGTAATCTTGAAGCTTAATGCATATTTGACTAAAGAAAAGCTGCCCGAAGAGAGGAATGGGCAATCCTCTTTGGCTTCACTACTTAAAACTGCAGCTGCAGAGACAAGACTCTTTTGCTTTTTGTCAGCAAATAACACACAGAGACAGATATCCAGAGATTGGACCACAGGATGTTCAGTTGTTTTCCATACTTTATGCTGTTTATATGAGAACAGTAGTAATAGCTCCTTGTCTTTCGCATAGGAATCAGATGATGAAGATGGGTTGCCGAAGAAAAAGTGGCCAACTGTGGATGCATCTTATTATGGAGGTCGAGGTGTTGGTGGGATTAAGAGGATGGAGGTATTTGGCTTGGTTTTAATTGTTGTTATGAGATTTTTAGAAAGCTACCTTGATGGACTGGAGATTGGGATTTAATTAGAACTTGTCCACCTGATTTCACCTCCTGTCCAACAGGCATCAGGCTGCTGTCATTTACATGAATAATTAAATGAAGCATTATGACCCAGAGAAAATTTGAAGATTGTGAAATGGAATAAGCACCAAAAGAGTGTTTTCTTTACCGAATCAAGCCCTTTAGAGCAGTCTAGTCCAGTTACTCTGGGTTTAGGTATTTGAGGGTACCATCTACACTCTGCCTGGCTGGCTGAAAGCAGTTGATTTCAGGAATTTCAACCTGTGATTTTTTTTTTCTTTTGAGTATGGTTTTGTGGGGTTTTGGACTTGGTTTGGGGGGCGTTTGTTTGTGGGTGGATGTTTTTTTGTTTGGTTGGTTTGCTTATTTGTTTTCAGGTAAGCGTTAATTCCTAATACACAAAAACGCGTATGTGTTGAAATTGGCCAATGAACCACAAGCTGCACTGGCATTCATCACAAGATAGTCTTGGTGTCTAAAGTGAGGTGTGACTGTGAAAAATCTGATTTGCCATGTGCTTTCCTATGGTATGTTTCAGAAAACCAGTGGCTAATGCTGTGATTAGCTACTAACTCCTGTAAATAATGTTAGCGAAATCAGTTTGGTATTTCTAGCCATTGGTAGTATAAGGCAGAGAACTGTAACTCTCCTATATCAGCTGAGGTCCTAGTGATGACTTTTAGGGATGTCACGCCAGAAATTTCCACTAGATTTCATTAGTAGCTGAGGAAGGTGGGCTAATGTAATCCAGACAAGGATCTGGACCAAACTAGGGCTAACAGTGAAAGCAATGGCTTCTCAGCAAGTCCTTGCAAGTCTTCATTCAAAGTATTGCATCTTAATATCCTTAAACATTTTCCTTGGGAAAAGGAAACTGCTGGTAGGAACTGCTGAAATGTCTCTGCTTAACAGTGTGCTGTGCTGACTTCAGGTACGGTGGGGAGACAAGGGGTCAACAGAGGAAGGAGCAAAATTGGAGAAGCCCAAAAATGCTATTATTAAGTTGCCAGAACAGGAGTATGAGCCGTGGGAACCCAAGCCAAAGAAGCCCCACGTGAGAAAACCACCTTCCCAGCGGAAGTGGTACACTCCGATCAAGGTAACACACCTGCTGCTCAGTTTTGCCAAGTCTGTTATGTCATATGTGTTACTGCATGCTGCTTCCTTAGCACAGTGTTTCTTATGGCAGAGGTGGAAGGACCTATTTTAAAAAATGGCCAGCAAGCCTCAACTTCCCCTGTGTCTTGGAACATGCATTTTGCCTGGTGCTGTGTTGCCATAACATTTGAGGAAGTGTGGAGGTTGTTGGGGATTATGAGCAAAGATCTTCCCTCCTTTAGCTGTCACACTCTTTTCAGGTTCTTTTACACAGCCTGAATTGCAACAGCAGATAACTGTTAGGGAGGGCATATGCTGGTCTGTGCCATCTCAAGGCAGCATACAAGGAGGATCAGATGAAGTGCACTATCATTGGTTTGATTGCACTGTGGCTAGGGCCTTGGATCGGGCTTCACCTCTGTTTTGCTGTAGTTCAACCACAAGACGTAGCGTTTGGTTGTGGGCAAGTCACTCAGTCTGTCCACACTTTCATTGCCATTTCTCATATGTCATTATAGTATCTGGTGTCTCCCTGTCTTTTAATGTATGTATCCTCACACAACCCTTGAGGGAGTGCAGAGCTGTATCTCATTGTTTATGGAGAAAGAAACGGGAAGACTAGTGCAGGCTAAGGAAGCAGCACATCGTGCTCATCCCAGAAACCTGTGGCCATGTCCCAGACCAGTGCTTTGTGGGATGAAGTCCTCCATCCCTCATCGTCACAGATCAGTTTAACAGTGCTTGAATGTATTGCCTGGAAAATGCCTGTGAACTTTAAAACCTGTCTAGATAGGTAGCCTTATGGGTGTTTATCTGTTCTCCAGCTTACCTCCCATCACTACAGTACTTCTCTTTGTCTGCCTTTTGTTAATATAACACCTGTTTAATTGTGCCTCTTGGAGGAGTTGTTCACTTTAGACTGTAGTCATCCTTAGTGAATTTCCTGCAGGCTGAATTTGGCCTATTGCATATCAGGTAGATAGCCTCTAGATAGGCAGTATACAGGGGGCAAGGACACAGAAACAGTGTTTGTACAGAGAGTTGAATACAGTTGAGTTGGCTGGATCAACTCACCTGTAAGTCATCCCAAAGATTCTTGGTCATGTCTTTTGTTTATTTGTTCATTTATTTATTTTTATTCCAGGGCAAACTTGATGCACTGTGGGCTTTGGTTCGACGAGGCTATGATCAAGTCTCTCTTATGAGACCGCAGCCAGGGGATAAGGTAAGTTGTCACAAACACATTATTGTGTTACTTCTCTGTGAGAAGCATCAACGCTCTTTGCTCCAACTACCTCATCATTTTTGTCTCATTTTTATCTTTTTCCTTTTTTTTTTTTTTTCTTGTCTGGTGAGCTTGGCTCTTTCCATGTTACCCTAAGGCTAAAATTTTGTCACAAGAACTAGAGATTTCAAAATGAGCTAAAATGTCTGTGGTGGCATCTATTTACAAGTATCGCCCCAAAAGGTCAACAGTGATGTCTCTACTATGATGATTTGAGTGGACTGAGGAGGAAACTGGCTGGCCACAGTAGTGTATGACACCTTTTTCAGCCATATAAGGTTTTAGCTTTTTTTTTTTTTCTCCTCTGCATGTGTGTTGAAGTCAAAGTTTAACCCAAGCTTGCGGGTTCTAAGGGACACTGGTTTTGAGTTTAATATGCAGTAATTATCCTTCCTACCCAAATTAGTAAAAATGCTTCTCAGATTTAATAATTGATTAGTGACAAAAATCCTGAACTGTGCAGATGATATAGAAACAATGTATAGCAAAGTTAATGGAGAAAAAGGTTTCTGTATGATTCTGTGCATTTCCTACATGTAGGCAGAGAGTATCACCTGCCTTGATAAAGTCTGTTTGTCAAAGATAGGTCAAGAGTGGATTCCTCCTGGGAGGAAGTAGGGAGTGTGTTCCTTTCAGAGACACAGAGGTATTTATGGACTGCCTGCAGGTCACTTGTGATAGCTTAGTTCAGAGCTCTCACAATTTCCCTGTGAGAGCTTGGCTACACTATAGTTGTCTCTACCTTGTTATTTGGGGGGACAACTCCACAAAAAGTGAGGGCTGCTACTTTAGGCTGTTGCACCTTCAGATCTGACTTTTTGTGGCAATACGTTGAAATGTGAGGACTGAACAAAGACAACAGCGTCTTTCTCCCCTCTCTGGTCCTTTTCTGGCCAGAGTCCATACATTTTATCACCTTTGCTTTCAAGGAAAGGAATTACAGAGTTACAGCAGTAGAGGCCATAAAGTGCTTTTCTGGGTTAGGAAGGGTGCAGAGGCTCTTGTGCTGGGCTCATTTGCCTGGGTGACTTTCATACCTAATAACAGGCTCTAAAAGTAGCCCTAATTTGCATCATCTAGAACAAAGAAGTTTCATCCTTCTGCCTTATGGCAAATCACTGTTGCAGCATCTTTTAGTTGTTAACCAAACACGCACCTTCATTACCTGAAGTTTCGTCTCTTCCATTTTTCTTTTGATACATAAGGAAACTACAGAGAACAAACTCAGCTTCCTATGCTATTTTGTAAAATGGTCTTAACTGTTCAACTAAGCTGCATTTTCAAGGCAGCTGCGTTTGAAACACCTTATTTACTTTTTAAGCACGATCTAGAGCTTCTGAATAGGCTCTTTAGACTCAGCTGTATTTTGATAGCACTAACATTGTATAACATGAATCCATCCTCTGCCTTTCACTCCCTCAGTTGGTACATTTCTATCAGTGCAGGGCACAACAGAGCCTCTGTTAGCCTGTGCAGTCAAGAAACATGCAGGAGGCTGGCTTCAAACAGGGATCCTTAGTTTCTTGCCTTCCAGCTCTGCTGCAGGGAGGACAAAAGGCTCAAAAGAGGCAATGTGAAACAGAGTGAGCTGAAGGATTATTGTATCAGAGAGAAATTAGAAAAATCAAATGTACATCTGGGAAATAGGGTGGAAAGAATCCTATTCAGTGAGATTCAGTGGAAGAATAGGATCATCTCTGTTCCCTGGCCTGTGAAATTAACTAAAGCTGAAGAAAGTCGAAACAAGAAAATGACTAGACATCCTTCTACTGTTTATAATAAATAAAGGACATCACAGGCCTGTATTTCATGGAGAAAACAAGCACAGAAAGCAGCAACATTATTTTTTGTTTGACTTTTCTAGTAACAGTCCCTGAGTAGAGAGTTGGCTCCTTGTGAGTTAGGCTTTTGTTGTGGGGAAGTGTATAAATATACACATAGGTAAGACATAAATACATATACACACACTTTGTGACTGAAGAATGGGGAAACTAAGCCACTGCTATGAGTGCCTGGTAGCGTGGAGATCTGGAACTCTGGCTGTGCAGAGCTAGAGGAGTCCAGCAGCCCCAGGAGTATGCCCACAACTCTGCTTAACCCAGCCCAGGCAGGGATAAGGTCACTTCTGTACCAGAGTGCTGACAGTGGTCAATAGATTTTGATTTACTGTTGGGTAGATGTGAAAGTACAGCCTGGCATCCCTCAGTGCATGATCTTGAAGAGAGGGATTGCTTTGGTTTGTAGTTTTGAGGGATTTGGGGGGAAGAGAGGGAAGTGTTCTTTGGAGATTTAGTTTGCCTCTTTTTGTATATTTTAAGGTAATTTCATAGTTGTTTTGGTTGTTCAGGAAAGAAAAAGGAATACTATTTAACTCTGTTTTGGGAGAATCTTTGGGATTATAACTCAAAAAATTCCAGTCTCTAAATTTCCCAGAACCAGTCAAAACATTACTTTTTACAGGTATTACCAGAGATATATATTGTTTGGGTTTTTTCCCCCACTGGAATAAGATAACTCATTAAAGTTGCATTTTCAAAATTTCTGTTTCACAGTTTACCTTTATTGAAGGGGGGAAAAAACAAACAAACAAACACAACAAAAATACCCCAAACAAACAGAAGTTTTTGTTTTTCATTGTTATTGCTTCATTTGGGTATATGTTCAGTTTTTGTAACCATTGGGAGAATTTTTTTCTGCATAATGAAAGTACTAATTATAGAAGAGAACATCCATTGTACATGGAGGGAAAATATTTTTTCAGAAGGCTTTTGGGACAGAGGGAAGACGACAAAATAGAATTTTTTTGCATTGAAACATTCTTGTAAAACTTTGGGGAAATGTAATTTCTATCATTGCTTGAAAATTTGTACTGTGGTTTGGGAGCTTTTCTCAAAACATCTAAAAAATACTTGTAGAAAAAAACCTCTTTATATGATTGTTTTGGCAGAAAACAAAATATGTTGGTTTTGGTGTATTCACCAATATCTGGTTTTGTCACAGAGAAGGAAAAGTCTGCCAAACATTTTTCAGAGCTGTTCAGGATCTTTCCCTGCAACACAGCTGCCTTCTCTTTGCCCTTGCAAACCATACACTAAAGGCAGCGTTGCTACCCCAGGTTTTCAGATTCTGACTTCTACCCACTGCCATAATGAGGCAAAGTTAAAAATGTCACTGTTTGTATTTTATTTTTTTGTATGTTCATGCACGTGAAGCCTATTCCAGAGCGCGTGGGAACTTTGCAGTGGAAATTCAGGCTGTAGCATGCATATGGGAGCAGAGGGCTGATTGCTGCAAGGGACTTTCTGTTGCCCTTTGCTCTGTGTGGCCAGTGCTGCTGTCCATCTGTCCTCATTAATTCCTTCATCATCATCCTTTTGCCTTTCCCAAACCACCTGCTGTCTTCCTTGTCTATGCTGCCCTTAGACTCCTGCTCTAGACATTCCCTTTCATTTCCTTCTGTAGTTTCTTCCTTTCCTTGCTGTCTCAGTCCTTTCCCTGCACCTCTCCTTGATAAGGCAGACTGGTGCCCTGCAGTCTTACCCTCTGGTAGCAATGGGCTGATGACCAGCCTCCTTCCTCTACTCTCTCATTGCTGGAACTGAGCTGCTGATACCAGTATGCCCTGAGTTTTGGTCCCACTGCAAATCTGGCTGAGGCTGTTGAGAACTCTCCTGCCCCTGGTTTGTGTCTTCCACGTACTCATCAAGACAATGATCTCCGGATACATAACTCATCAGTATTAGGCAGGATTTTATTAGTAGGACTGGCTGTGAAAATCACAGGAACTTTCCAGAACTGCCTATTTAAGGAAAACTAGCCAAGGATAAGCTCTGATGCCCCTTCTCCTGAGAGATGTGCCCACAGTGTTTGGCTTGGCTCTGCAGACAACTTCTTCTCTTGGCCTCCATTCAAAGTCATGTCACATCACCACCACTGAAATCAATTATTAATTTGCCAGGCACCTCAGTAAGGGGTCACAGAATACTGCTCACTCAACTTCTCTAGGTCAGCTCTAGCAGGAGCTTCTGTTGCACCAGGATGAAACCACAAGGGATAAACACACTTAACCCTACCTCATCATTAGCAGATAGGCTGCTATTTGTGGGGTGGCTTTTTGCTGAGTTCTCAGACAGCATCATCGGAGGAGCAAAGAGGTTAAAAAGGGCTAAAGGCCGTGCTGCAGTTTTTTGGACTTACTTTGCAATAATGTACAAAGATGAAGACTCTATAGGCTTTTGTGCTATTGTAGCTATACTTCCCTTCCTCTCCCAGAAATCTAGGGCTTAAAAGACCAGCAGTGCCTCTTTTGACCAGAGATAGAGATTGACAGCTGTGAGGCAGGGACAATGCTCATCAGACAACAGGGAGTGTGTCAGAGTGGCCGCATGGCCTGGTGAGCTGCCTGTTGCTCAAGATAACTCAGGCTGCCGAGGGGTTTCCCCACCTCAGAGTTCTCTTTCTGAGCTTGCAGGGGACTGCTATGAAGATTGACGTTTTGGAAATACTAATACCTGAGCAGCTTGACATATCTCATAGTAACCTCATTAGCTGATAGGGCAGGTTGTCAATAGTCTCTACAAAAGGCAACTTTCAAGCTTTTCCTCTTGACTTTCTGCATCAACAGTGAAACTGTTACCAATGCCATCAATAAACATTAAAGTTCCAGATATGTGCAAGGAGGAAGGTGAGATACTTCTTTCAAATGGTCTGTTTAGTTGCTGCTTTCAGCAAATCTATTTCGTTTTTCATTTCAACACATACTGTCACAGGAAATTCTTAGAGGCTTGGTTTACCAAAAACCTCAACTGAAAAAAAAAGGACATTTTTCCCCCAGGCAGAATTGGTCTTGTTTACTTTAATGCCTTAGAAAGGGATCTCATTTTTTGTCACTTAAGATTACCTGCAACAGAGAATGAGTGCATAGACTGGATTTTGCTATCAACCATTCCCCTTGTATACTCATGGGACTTTACTAAAGCAATGCTTTAGCAGTACTGCCCAGTGTTTTGCACGTGCAAAACCCTTTACTGAGAAAGAGGACTAGAAGCTGTTGTAAAAAAAATCTGAAAAGCTTTTTTGTTTCTTCTCTGTTGCGTGAAACAAGCTATGAGCTGCTGGTCATTTTGGAAGCCAGGACTTCTGAGTCCTTTCAAGTTCTCACCATTGAGTTTGAACAAGACACAACAACTAGAATTTTAAACACCAGCCTCTGATATGAGGAGTATTTGATTTCCTCCTTCTGTGTCTCCCTTTCAGAATAATCACTCTTAAACTGAAAGGTTTAATCAGAAGATCTGTTTACCCTGAAAAGTGATTCCTTGTAAGTGTTATCATGACTGTAAAATAATCATGAAAACACAGTATTTACCTTCATTACAGCTGTGAAATTATAGTTAAGTCCTGATAGGCACATGGGACTCCTCAGAGGAGTGGTGGGACACCAAGCCTGTGGATTATTAATGACTTGTAATTAAGTTTCTGGTTGCTCCCTACAGGTGGTCAGCAGTTTGAATGCAGGAGATGGCAGCACCCAGCTATCACTCCACCTTAGCTGTCCACCTACCAGTGCTATTTAGAGCTCATTCGAATTACTTCTTTTCAAGACTGAGTAATGGCCTTTAATAGGCTTCCCTGCTTCATCCTTAGAGTTGTGTTGTAATCACCCAAGTAGTAACTGGCAAAACTAGAGGGGGTGCTGGAAAAGTAGCACTGACCTTTGCACTGTATTCATCAGTGATGGCTACCTTGTTCTGGGACTTTTCTCCTTTTGCTTAACCTTTCTGGAGCCAGTTACCTTCATAAGCTACTAACTTAGAGGAGAGAATATTGCCTGCCACAGTAAATGATCTCACTTTCTCAATTTCAGTGAAAATGTGACACATGTAGCTCCCCTTACTTTAAGGGGAAGAATGCTCCCTGGTCTGGTACCAGTGGCCTAATGCACAATTCTGAGGCATCATTGAACACTGCAGCTGGAAAAATGTAGTCATTGACTAATGAATTTCCCATCTTGTAAGAAACCCTCATACTGGCATACCTCTCACTTGTGCCAGGTTCGTGTTATTTCTGATGTGGAAGAAGAAATCACAAATATGCTTTGGGGATAGAGTCTGTCTGTCTGACCTAGGTGCAACTAGCAGTCTGTTCATGTCTTTGGGAGCCAGAGGCATGCTCAGTAGCAACAACCATTAGGTTTTCTGAAGAATCCCAAGGCTGGTGCCACTGAGCACACACAAGAATGAAAAAGGATTGGCCTTGCAGTTAGGACTGAGGTATGATTTTGGAGACCATGTCTGTAACCAGTGTTAAGTTACTTCACTTCTGTTATATTGTAGTTCCACAGTGATAAATGAGATGATCAGTAAATTTTAGGAGTGTGATTGTGCTCCTGACAGTACTTTGAACACTTCATACTCTGTTAGGTAGACAGGGAAGTTTACTTCTGCTCTCAAAGCACTACTTTGATATTTATTTGGTATTTATGGTAAAGGAAGAGGTTTGTCAGGATTGATTCTCAGTTTTTCATAGGGAATGTGACTTTGGAATAAAAACTGGTGACTCAGTTCCTCGTTATCTTCAGCTCTGACATTGCTACCTTGGGGTAATGGTCTCCTGTGTGCTGCTAGTTTTCTAGGCAGTACTTCATTGATCATGTTCAAGAAAAGACTGGATGAGGCACTTAGTGCCATGGTCTAGTTGATTGGATAGGGCTGGATGATAGGTTGGACTGGATCATCTTGGAGGTCTCTTTCAACCTGGTTGATTCTGTTCTATTTTGTGATGCTTCACAACTGTACTTAGAGTGCAGCGTGTCTAGGCTGTGCAGGCCTGTCCTGGAGCCAGGTGACTGTCCTGCAGCTTACAAAGAAGCCCACAACTGAAGGTACATCTTTTTTTGAGAAGACAAGTGTAGAAATGCACATGGAGTTGCTTACTTGAACTGCATGCACAATCTGCAATTTGCACATGCAAATGAACAAGAATGCTGCAGCCATTACATTTCCTTCTTGGCAGCACCCCTGGACCAGTACTGAACCCCGTGTTAAGTTTCAGTTGGACTGCTGGGAACTGTGCCTTGTTGTGTCCCTTGTTGTCTCCTGAGTTGGGTGATAGTCCAAAAATTAACCTACCCAGCTTTTCCTAGCTATCTGCATACATACTTCTAGTAACAGTGTAGGAATCTGTTTCCCTCTATGCAGAATGAGTAATAGCAGAACCTTCCTCTTAAGGTGTTTTGAGCACTAGAAATTAAAAACAATACTGTGTAAGGCAATGTATTAATACTATTATTCATACTAAAGTTCTTGCACAGAGCAATAATGTGAAATGAATAGGTATTGATTGCATTGATACTTCCTACAGCGGGGCTGTAGTTCTGGGTGCTTCTGCTCTTCTGTAAATTCCTGTGGTTCATGTTGTGGTACCAGAAGAGAACCACAATCACTGCGTCTGCTATTGCATGAGTAACACAAAGATACTATGCAACCTGGTGAATTTATGATCTATGCCTATTAAATCTTAATCTTGCTTTGGACATAAACATCAGGTTAATAATAAAATATTTCAGTTTTTATAGCCCAGTTCTAGTCTCAGATAGGAACAGCAAAACTGAAAGCACTTTTTGTTTGTTTTGTTTGTTTGTTTTGTGGGGCGGTTTTGGTTTTGTTGGTTTTGTTTTGGGGGTTTTTTTGGCAGGGGGAACACATGGACATGTCTTTTCTTTCCTCCTCTTTTTGGGTTTTCTTCCAGAGAATATAATTACCCAAGCAGACACCTCAGATTTTTCATTAACCAATAACTTTAAGGAGTGGGATATACAGAAACTTTGAAGTGAGGCTGATCAAGAGCAGTCTTCTTTCTTGCAGTGCTAAAGGCCAAGCACTGATTGAAGCAGACCTTTGAAAAACAAGAGTTGTACCTTGTTTTTATCTGTTGTTGGGGGACAAACCACTGTCTCTGCTAAGCTGACACCAGTATATATGACAGAATTTGTATGAGACAGGTGGCAGTAGGGTGCTCATGGAAAAGGAAAGAGCTGGTACTTGATAGGCTGATCAAGCTGCACAGGGGAAACAGGGCAGGTATATGTTGGCATGGAATGTTAGGTCTCTGAAATGGGAAGGAGAGTTCCATTTCAGGACTTTGGTATTTGAATTGCTTCCCTGGTGTGTTCATTCCTAGAAATAATGAGATAGCTATGTCCAGAGGAACTCTTCTATCCAACTTAACACAGGAGCATTTGGGGGAGAAGAGGTTTTCTGTGCCATCACTGATAATGAACTGCACAAGTCTCATCACAGGAGAGGAATCCTTGTAAGATAAGCACAGAAACCTGAGACTGGTGAGCATCTACTTGCTCTGGATAGCAGCAAAGCCATTTAAGGGCCAGTTACCCAGAGATGAGCTTGGGATACTTGTATCTGTTTCCAGACTTAAGGAAGAGGTAGCTTGTCTGTCTGGTGGGATATCAGAGGCAAGAAAAGAAATAATAAGCATTTTCACTAGAAATTTCTCTCGGGTTTCCAGCATTATCCTGTACCCTAGACGGGTAAAGGGCATTGTATTCTTCCTCTGTGCATGTCATAACCCCAGCTTGCTCCTGAAGAAATAGTCAAATTATTCGCCCTGGAAAGCACAATGACACTTAATTACAGTCTGACTGAGACTAGTTATGACTCTTTGTGGCCTAATTTGCTCCTCCCAGCAAGCCACCAATACCTCAAAGATGAGCGTGTGGCACCCAGCAAATGTTTGTTGCTCTTGTTGCTATGCTCCAAAACCCTCCCTGTTCTAGGTGATGGACAACTGCAATCTCATTTTCCCTGAAAATTCCAAAGGAAAAAGAAAAACCTTTCATAAACCAACCACTTCTGTTTTTTTTCTTGAACTGTATTCTAGTCTGGTCAGCATTCAAGTGTGGAAATGTGTGGTGCTGTGGTTAAAACAAGGGATATGAGTCACAAGTTCTGAACTTGTAAACCTTTTTTTCTTTTTTTTTTTTTTTCTCTCCCTGAAGCTGGTGCTTGACCTTGGGTGGATGACATGACCTGACAGTGGCTCTCCTCAGTTCCTCCACTCTGAGACCATCATCCATAAAATCTGTCAAAAGAGAAAGGCAGTAACTCATGGGTTGTGAGTGCAGGTTTAGGTTAAGATACTTATCTCAAGTTTGGGTAGGATTTGCTCTGGGATAGATGTACTTAGAGACTGGTAATGAATATAAAGTATGCCTCATAGAGCTTTAACTTTGATTATGCCCAGTGTTACCCTTTTCTGTTCTCTTTGCCATTTCAGGTCTTTTAGGGCTCAGAATCAACAGGCTTTGTTATGTGCCTGCAGTGTGCCTCATTTGAGCCACAACCTCATCAAGGTCCAAGACGTGATGTTTTGTGCATTCCTGTACGATATCTTGTGACTGACCATTCTTGCAAGAGGTGTCCATAGCCGACTGCTGCATTTTCTTGCTAAGGCAGGGCTGGAAACAACATGCAGCTCCCTGCTCAGTGGCATGTGATACAAAAAACCTGAAAAGCCTTGTCTTCAGTACTGGGATGGGTTGTCCATATCACCTACACTATGTCACTTTCCTTCTGTGCCTAAGCTAGAAAAATGGTACCAGGCATGTGAGAGCTGGATGATGAGGTACAAAGTTGAGGTACAATGGTACATATTCAGCACAAAGTTTATTTTGCTTGAGGGCCCAAGCTCTAGCCAATTACCCTGACTGAACTATTCCTCTCTCAGACTCCTGCTTACTGGGTGGTTGCTCTGGGGGTAAATTGGAAGTCACCCACTTCTGGTCAGTGTATGGCAGTACTGATCCTTGAACTGACTGAATAGGCTTCTCCCAGTGTGCCCATTCCTGGTTTCAAGCGGCACCATGCACAGTAGGGACTGTGAACAGGGGAGTTGTGTCTGCAGACTTGTGTGTCTTGGGAACCTATCAGTACTTGATTGTATCCAACTTTCTGATTCTGATTAAAGAAGCTGCAGCAACCTGGAATACTGCCGCTATTCATCTTAGTGCAAAACAGTTCCTATCTTAATTTCATGGTAGATTTTGGACACCATTTTCCACATCTCCACCTTTTTCTCTGTTTTGGCTAAAAATTGCTACTTTATGTAGTCTGTAAGTATTTTGCATGTGGGTGGAATTAGCTGAAGTAGGAAAAATACCCTTGAAAAAGTCTCAATGTTTTCAGGTTTAGTTTTGAAATAACTTTTTTTTGTCTAAAACTCAAGGAAAAGTTGTTTTGTATTGAATAACGCATATGTTTGAAACCCAAGTGAAACTTACTTTGACATCTTTATTTTTCAAGTAAAATAAATACTTTTGGTTGTTGATTTTTATTTATTTTTTTTCCCCTGGCCAACAAGTGAACCGAAAGATTACTTTTCATTGCCACCGTTATGTGTGGTGAATGCCTTGGGACTGTTCATGAGTTTGCCATGGCAACCTACCTCCTTTGGCCCCTGGAGGATCCCCTGGATGGTGTTATCACACACTTGGTGTCAAAAAGAACTCCTGTGCTCTCCTCCTTTTCCTCATATCATGAATCTTACTTTCTTGCCTATTTGGCTTTCATAGCCAGGATGTCTGAAGACATGCCGAGCTTTAGAAAGATTTCTTCTCCCAACCCCTTTTACAAAATGTAAGAGGAGCTCGTGCATCTCAGTTTTCCTCTGGGCCTTATAGGTAGCAATATGGGTATCATGGGTTTAAAGAGCCGACAGAGTAAAGCTCTCAAACGAATTGGAGAAAAAACAGAATTGTATTTGGAGAGAGTGTTACAGACAGAAATTACAAAGCAGATACATAAGCCATTAGCGAACCCCCTGAATTTTCCCCCAACCCAAAACTAAATCTACAATCCCCAGTGCTCCAGTCCTCCCCCCGCCATGCCACTGCCATCCTCCAGAGGCCTAAACACAGCCTCTGGAGGCCCCAGACAAGACTTATCCTTACATGTTTATCCTGATAAGGGAGCTCCTGCTTGGCGCAAGGCTGGAGGGGGAGGAAAGGAGAACAAACTGGCCTTGCCGTGAGCTTATGAAGAGATAGCAGAATTATGGGATTGAATAACAATCTTCCAGTCCCCAGAGGACTCTTTTTAACCTTATAGTTCCCAACTTGGGACAACGGGCTATGCCTCAACTGATCCAACAGCTTCTACTCTTGAGTGCGTTGTTAGTCCAAGGCATTGCTTAGCTCTGTTTCGCTGTCACCTCGTGCTCTCTACTCTCAGCCCGTATATGGCTACCTTCTCATTTGTGACTTGGGTGTCAGAATTTTTGAAGCAAGGATTGACTTCCTGTATTGTATATCCCTGGTGCTGCACCAGTGAGCCAGTGACAGGCTTGCAGGTGGTTCAATTTAGTTGCTAAAAAGTAAGAGAGCAGGCAGAAAATGTGCCTTTGTGAACTGTGTGGAGGATCCGTATATGTCTCAGTGGTTCTTAAATATCACTGCCCCTTCCTGGATCAGGATGTGTATCCTCTTTAAAATTGTGTTATGTCCTACATCTTAAAGCTCATTCTGATTGCTTCTGTGATGTGGAGCACACTGAGTGAGCACACTAGGTTGCATCTCATGGCAGCATCACCTCACTTATGCTATTAACAGATTTCTGCAAGTGCTTGGTGCATACTTGTGCATTTGCATTCATCAATTTGTAATTTTCAGTTTTAATTTATGTGATGTACCTAAGGCCATTATAGGATCCTGACTGTAACAGTATGAATGGTTCATGAGCTACGATCCAGTGATTTCCTTCCCCTCCAACAATGTTATCATAGAAAGGAGGGAGCAGAAATTGTATGAGTTTACTTATAAAGAGACCAGATAATACACTGGATAAAGAATGGTCTGAACTCATTCTCCTTTTTAAAAACAGCACTAAAGAAAATAATAGTTATATTCTCATTATTGGGCACTTCCACTTTAGTGGACAGTAATTTTGAAATCCTCTTCTACACAGTTAACTCTGTGTTCTCTTATCTTGCCGTAGTTTTGGTTTACCATTGTTTTAGGCATCAATGCTGAGCTGCCAAATAGATCTCCAGAAATTGTTAGTGACAAAAGAGGATTTATTAAACTGGATGATATTTAAAGACTCATATGTTCATGCAAACAAGTATTTTATGTTGATGATGTTTAATGTGTTGATTTGAGAACTAATAACTTAAAATGACTACATATAAAAGTTAATTACAGGTTAATGAGGTAATTGTTAATGATTAATGCAGTAACAATAGTATAATTGATGATGATAAGAAAAATGTTAAGTAATATCATTAGAAAATAATTATAAATTGCATACTTATTGACCCGAAAGCATGTCAGCCACCAAACTGCCGATATGGGAATCTCTGACATTTCAAATACTTCCTTTTTCTACACAAAAACAGTATTAGGAGTTAGTAAAAGTTACTTGCTTATGTCTGAAAAACATGCAGGTTTAGGCTTTATGTGACAAACTGTTCCAGCAGTTCACCAATTTCTAGCCTGTATGCTGCAGGGTAATCAGTGCAATTCCCAGGAAACCCGTGAAGGTTTTAATGAGCTGTGACATGTTCAACGCACAGTCAGCACGAAGCAGTGCAGTGTGAGGGAGTTGTTGGCAAAGGCTGGTGCACAGAGGTCCTAGCTTCTGAGGAACCAGCTGCTTATCCTGACTCTTGCCCATGGAACTCAAATAATGGGAACTCTGTGTCATCTCAGTTTTTTCTCTATAAAATTACTGTATCCATAATATGGGTCATTCATAAGCACATTTGATAAACCAGTTTCCCTTACTATTGCTTTTTTAAGATACTCTGTGTAGGTGTTTCTGCTAAACACTTTTGCAAAAGTCACTAATCTTGAAGATGATCCCTTTGGTTTCAAGGTGTTTGGATCAAAGCTTTTACTTAGCTAAAGTAATTCTTATCACTTGCTTGCTCTTGTGGTTTTATAGGTGGCATAATAACCTGTCTCTATTATTTTGAATTTTAGAGCTCCGCTTTTATGCTAAACTGTCGGCAGATATGTAGAAACTGAAGCTACATGCTGATGAACCATCCCCATAGCAAGCTGGCAGAGTCATCCCAGTGACATCAATAAACAGAATTGGGGAGAAAGATGACTACTCACTTGAGCCCAAGCAAATTATGTTCATTTCAGATTTCAGCATCCTAAATGTAATTGTTTTGACAAGGAGCTACTTTATTTATTTTTTTAATTTGGTGGTTTGTTGTTTTGAATTGCTATCTTCAGCCTTTAAAAGAATTATTTTAATCCATTCTAAAATGTAAAAGTAAGTATCATATTCTTACGATGTTAAAAGATAAAGAAATTTCAATATACATTTACATGTAGCAAATTCTTCCACAGTCAGATACCCCTTCTTCCTAGTCAGAATTGCATCACTGAAGCTCCAAAAGCAAAACCAGGAGTGAATGAAAGCTTAAGGAAAATATGTAACAGAAAGGTTATCTGTTACTAGGTCAACTGATGCAAATAAAAATAAGAAACAGAGTTTTGCATACACAAACATTCTGGCATGCACAGAGGTGAAAATGACTTTGATTTTTCTTAAACAAACTCCAATGTGCATATTAAAATGAATTTAAAAAGGGGATGGCTACTGGCAGGTGAGGCATGTTTTAAAACATCTCTTCACTGAAGTGCCCTGAATATCATCGATATTGCACTCTGAGTTGCCAGGATCCACCTAACAGTTGTTCTTTTCCAATGAAAACTTACAGAGTGGTAGCTAAAGATTTTAGGGGGACAAGAGCTGGTGCATCATGTACAGAACACTTATGATGAAAATAGCCCAGAAACAAGATACGTTGAGTTTCAAGAGATTCCTCCCTTCCTTCCCCCACTTTAAACCACACACAAAAACACATCCTAGGTGGTCGAGGAGGCATTGCCTAGAAGTACAAAGTGCCTGAATTGCACATGTGATTGTTACACTGGGATAAAAGCTAGAGTCAGGACAAGGGCAGATCCCGCTGCTTCAGTATTTGTACTTTTTGAAAAGCCAATTTGGCAAGCAACGTAACAAGAGCCTAACAAGTGGACGGGCATATGGAGAAGCAGAATAATTGTGCATTAGAAAGACTGTGCAGATGTGAGCTGAAATAAGGGCGTAACTCCATATGGTGCATTGCTGACCTTCAGTTGGTGCCTGAATGACGGTACGCGGTGCGGGTCGCACCATCCGAGGGATGCTGTACTGGGAACGGGGGTGAAACCAGACAGAACTGGATTTACACAGATCATCTGCTTCCTAGAAAACAATAAAGCAGCTACCAACAGCTGTTGTGCCTGGGATCACCGTGGTGTTACTGCACCTTGCAAGTCTTGACACCTTCCTTGAAACACTTCATGTATACCGTGATTCTGAAAGAAAATACTGTTACCACTAATAAAGTGGTGCTGCCTCTCAGTCTCTGTTTATCTCCTGTGAAGGGAGAACATAGGTGAGTGTGCAGGATACCTGCTTTCTGTCCATTTTCTCTTTGGTTTAAAAGCCTTTATGTGCCTTTGTAGAGGAAAATACATAATCCTTTCAAATGCAGAACATTCATAATCCTGTGGTTAGCATGTTTATTTAAGGAACATTACAGATCTTTTAGTAAACTAACCCCAGAGAGATGTGCACGTGAGCTAGAATAGCTCTGGCACTCTTATATTAGAGAAGTGTGGTAAGTGGAGGGCTTGTTTCTGCAGCCTAGAGATCCTTTGATATGCTAGTCTAAACTATGACTTCTACTTTATTATCTTTTCATATCATTAGCATTGTTATATCATTTCCTTTTAGCTGTTAATCGTAACACTGGCTAATAGTTCAAAGTCATTTTATCAATGGCTGCTTGAAGTGCTCAGGAGGATTTGCTCTAAGTCTTCACCAGAAGTCTTTGGTACATGAGATTGTAGGCTAATGCTGATAATCTATTGTGAGGAAGTGTCACAATACATACATCGATCACCCAAGCCTTTATCTGTCAGACTCTCCCAGCCCAACCGTATTTTTCATGACACAATGCGGCGCATGGCCTTTAAATTACCCATCTGTCTGACAAATCACTGAGTGTGGCAGAAACTGGCAGCACTTTGACGTCGCCTATCACTTTAACTGAAGTGAAAGTAATGCAAACAGATTTATGGGATCCCCTTTGATTATAGGCTATGAATATATTTGGAATTGATGTTTGGGAGAGAGACACAACAGAGACGCAGGAAAGGCTTGTAGGCAAAAATGCTGGTGTTGGGCTTGCAGCTTTGAATTTGCTATAGAGGAGATTGTTCTGTCCCTAATTTTTCTCTTTCCCCATATGGTACCTCTCATCTGAATATCTCTGACTTTTTTTTTTTTTTTTTTTTTGTCTTTTCTCTATACGAGCTATTTTTCTGTTCTAAATTAATTACTTTATAAATACTATGGGTGGGATTTTTTTACGTGTATTTGTAGTATGACTGTTAAATATGTCTGAAATGTTATTTGCAGAGTAAAAATTCTGAAATTGCAAGTGTGTTCTGAATACAATGAAGTGCAGCAGAAGATAAATAGCCGATAAGGATGGCTGCTATCTGCAGTGCTCGGGAGTTCTGTGATGAAATAAAGCAAAACATCAGCTTGGATTTTTTGATGCAATAGTTTATCTTTGTTGCAGAAGCAGTCAAGACCTTGGCCTTTGCCCTTTGCCTCCATGCAAAGGCTCCATTGTTAGCCAGTGTCTGCTGTAACAAGCCTAGATTTTTGGAAAGGAGATTTCATCCTATGTGTTGTTTAAGTGGCTTGGTGAATTGTTATGGTGAAAACTAGGACTGAGAATTAAAGAGTATGCCTCATGGTCAGGTGACAACACACCCATTCGAATGACTCTTGGCTGCAACTTAGCTCTTGAAGTCCTGAGCCACCCAATCCCAGTATCAGTAGCTTGGTATCCTTGGGACATTAGCACATTGAATCAGTTTCTGAGCTTTCTGGAGCTTACATAAGCTTCTCCTGATAGGCTGCTTGCCTTTCTTCAGAGAAACCATAATTACTTTAGTAATTATCTTCTTTTTAAATAAACAATTTTCATTGAAAAAGTTGCAACTGTTGAAAGCCATTTGACAGAAGAGGTAATTGTTGTTCAGATGCTTTTGCCTAAATTCCAGGGAAAATTGTGATTTGTGGGTTTGCCAAAGAAACCTGCCCTATTCCATAACATCTCCAGAGATTCTTCACACCAGGCAATACAGAGTTAGCAGCAATCTGTCACTGATGTGAGTTCTTGTGTACCCCACATCACAGCAACTGGTAGCTGTGGGAATCATGATATACAGCTGCTTAACTCTGAGATAAACTTTTCTAAGTTTGGAGCCCTTCTCATGACTTATACTTGGAGCGTGTTGGCATAACCTTGAGCTGAATTTAGTATGTCAATTCCAGTGTGCAACCTAAGCCTTCGTCAGCAGCATTGTGGTTCCATGGGTCTTTCAAATCAATGGAGGGAAGATGCCTTCTGGGACAGGTATTTTTTTAACAAATCAAGCAGATTTTTTTCCTTTACCTGGAGCAAAGTTTATCTTGAAAAGAGAGAAATTGATAACATTCACCTCTATGCTAAACTGTAGAGGCCAACCGTTTTCATTGGAGTGTTCACTATGTGGAATAAAATATGTCTGTTGTGCAAAGGAAAAGGTGCTAGCAATCCTGATGGGATGGGTACTTTCCAGCCCACAATTACTTGTTTGCTAACCACATCCCAGCTTTTGCAAACGGGCTATTGGCAGTGTCACTCCTGCATTTTCAGTCAGTTGTCATCTCCAGCTTTCGTTCATGGCGATGAGAGACCTTTTTGACTTCCAGGCACAGGCTTCTGGCAAGCTTGTGGCAGCTGGATTCTTGCATAAGCATCTCGACTCCAACCTTGCTAGGTGAGGAGATGGAGACTGATGCCAAATGTTGCATCTCCTCACACAGTGACAACACTGCAGGATTTCATAAGGCCTCCATGGAAGTAGTTAGGTAGTTTTGCTAGAAAACTTACTAGTCTTCAGGAGAAATAAGTACAGCGGACAGCAGAGATCTTGGTGTCTCATTGGGGCTGTCATGTTGATTTTGAAGTGCCTGAGAGTGTCTACCTGCTCCTCACAGGAAAGGCTGGGTGGTCTTTGGGAATCTCATCTGTTTCTGCTTGGAACTTGGTTAGTGGGAACCTATGAAAAGCTTTGTTCTCACTAAAGGAACCTTGACATTTGTATTTAGTCCCTAGTTGACTAAGATACCCCCAGTGTCTTTTTCAAACCCAAGCTACTCCTGTTTTGACATCTCCATCATGTGCCATCAGGTCTCACCTGCCTGCACCCTACATCAACTCTGAAAACACACTCATTGGAGAGAGATTTGTTCAAGTCCCACCCCTTGTTGCTGTTCATGAAGGAAGTCATATCTGCATTGGAGCATGGAAGACAGATGCACTAGCCCAGTGTAGTGATCAAAGCATGGACACCAGCTAGACTAACACCACTGTTAAAAAAGAAACCTACAGAAAGTGGCTTTGCTAAGGTTGTTCCTCCAGTACAATCTTGTCTCTGCTCTGAGGGTTTTTGTCAAGTCAGAGATCTCATCAAGACAAACATGAGTTGGTGAAGCTGTGGCTTTGGGCAGGTTCTACAAAGCTCTAGTGGTAGAAGACAGGGTACATGTTAGGAAATTTAAATGAGTCCTAGGCTATTCTCTGTAGACAGGAGCCCTGAAACCTGCATAAGGCATTGGTTTCTAGCACTGACCTTTAGTACAGCACGATCCAAATGTCATGTCTAGGACCCAGTGAATGATACTGGATGAAGATCTCAAAGCACAGCGTGGTCTCTCTGCTTACAGTCCTTTTATCTAGCTGCTGCTGAATCAAAACATCTGTTGTTTTTTTCCCCTCTAGGGAAGATGCATAAATTTCACTCGAGTGAAGTCAGATGGAACCTCTGCTCCTTACAGCCCACCACCAAAGCTACCACGGCTCAATGATGCTCTCAACAATGCTTCAAGGAGCCCTTCTCCACCTGTGTCTATGCAACCTCCTTCCCGGCAGCCACCTCCTGGACCACCCCCTTCCCGAGCCCCTCCAGGACCTCCTCCTTCACGCCCACCACCACAGCCCATGGCTTAAGAGTGCAGCAAAACCCCAATTGACAAAACATGTCTCTTTGCTGAACACAGCATATTTATTGAGTATTGGTTTACAGTTAAAGATATCAGAATTTGTTGCTGGTCAGCAAAATAAGAAGAAGAAGAAGAAAAAAAAAAAAGGAAAAAGAAAAAAATGTCCATTTTAGTGTGTGAATATATTTATACCACATGTGCTGAGTAAGCATTCAGTGGATAGATTCAGAGCTATGGGGTATAGAAACAAACCAAAATGGTCATCTAGATACAGTATCAACTTTTGTGTATATACATTTGAAGATCTATTTACATATGACATTTTTCTGACTTGGTATGTCAGATCATTAATAACTTTAGCTCATAGACATGCATCAGTGGTTTTGATAGCTGCCACCTGCAAGCTGGTTAAACATAGCTCATTGAGGAATTTACTTTCTTTTCCCCAACAGTACTGCATCCAGATGTTAATATGGAACAATAATTGCAAAGTTAACTTTCTGACTTCAATTCTGCAGGTGGAATTTCCATAGAAGTCTTTAAGAAGGCTCTAACAGTAATGAGGTGAAGTGAAACTGTGCCAATAAACTGGCAGTAGCAATCTAGCATAAATGAGGGATATCTTCTTCTCCTGAGGAAGTCAGTTTTTAGCCTGCCATCTCTGCATATGTTTAGACTTGGTCACATAGGATAACCATTGAAGGCCAGAGATTGGTTCTAGAAATCCAAACCTTTAACAGGACCTGAGTTCAGATTTGTCCAAAGTTTAGAGGAATTTTGAGAAAAATTTTTTGGCTAGGTGTTTAGTTCTCATTTGCAGAAAACGTGATCCAAAATGGAACAAATATGTGCACAGCTTGACAATAAATGCTGTAATATAAATAATACATGCTATTTGCATATCAGCAGCATTGAGGGACTGATTCCATTCCTATTTGATTATATACACTTCCTTTTGATCTTACTGCCATTCAGGACTAGATCTTCTTGAGGAATTTGTTTGAATCACTAGAAGTGGCTCATTCCTTAGGCAGCCCAGATCCCACTAATATGTAACCTTGCAGTTTACCTGTGGTTGAGAGGGCATGGCATGGTCAGTATGAACTTTTATCTATTTTATATAATGTTTGGCCAAGAGGATTTCCCAAACGTTGTGACTGCTCACCTCAGTTCTGTGTGTCATCAGAAAGTGGTGTGAGCACCCACACAGAGGTGAAAATTTGATGACGTGGGACTGTGGGACAGCCCATAAGTAGTGTTCGCTAAGCAATACTCATGTGGGCTGTGCTCTATTCATTCCCTAGAGAATCCAAATAGTATCTGCACTTGCTTTTCTTCCACTACTACCTATCATAGTGTATTGGAGAGGGTGGCTGCAAATCCTTGTGCTGGTTTGCTTCGGCACTGTGTTATGAGGATAGTCATAGAAATAATGTTTATGTTGCATTATGACACAGCATATACCTATCTCTCCACCTGTGTGTAGGTGTGGGTGTGTAGCACATCACAGTGGTTATTGGCTCATAAGAACATGATAAAACACTAACTGTTCCATGCGGTTACTCCAGATCTAAGGCCTCTTCATGCAGTTGTTACTGGCACATGAAGTTGCACTGGTACAAATAGAAATCAGACTTACTATTTCCAGTGGAAATCCCACTTGCAGAACACTACCAAGCTCTTATTGGTCTATGCTGATCACTGTGACGTGCTGTGTGTATGCAGCTGAGGCTGTCAAAGAAACTCAGAAGAACCACAGAGCCTCTTTCTCCTCTTGCACTGCTCTGCTCTCTTGAGTTATGCTCTTACCTCATGTATATTGGTGCAGGTAGTAGAATCACAGTCATGGGTGCCAGCTGGCCTTGGGAGCTGTTCCTAATTTAGGCTTAACCCAGCAAAGCACTTCTGCATGCATTAAGGTGTCTTGCAAGTCAAGAGGAACATCCTTATGTCCAAATAATTTGCTGACCTGTGACTTTATTGTGATTAGAAAGGAGAATTGGAAAGCACTCAACCTTATCTTTGTTCTTTTTCATCACTTGCATAGGGTCTGCATAATTTGGTCCATAAGAATGGAATTATCTTTGGAGGAGAGAGAAGTGTCTCTGTGCAGGAAATGTGTAGGTTTTGGTTTGGTTTCTCTCTCTTAAGAGAGAGAGAGAGAAGAAGTCCTATGAATGGAAAGGCCTTTTGCAACCAATGTGACACCCAGTCATCACTTACTATCTCCATTTCTGTCAGCTGAAGAGTGAAACTAAAACATGTCCAATTTTCCACTGTAATTCTGGTGAAGCTCCACTTTTGAATGAAAGGAACTGGATGACTGCAGCAAAGAGGTAGGCACCCTGGGTGTGGGGGAAGGTGCTTTACGAGCAGGGATCATTGGCTGGCATTTTTTTGATTGTATGGAAACTTCTGTGAAATAAACTCAACCAGTCTAAAACCAGTTGTAATGTGTACATACAGCTGAACTTAACAGCCTCTCATGTTGGCTGTCTTAAGAATAATTAGTAGGGAAATGCTAATTGGGAATTGAAATGGCAGAGGACAATAAAATTCATTCCCCTGCCAGGACAAAACATGGTGTTTGAGGGTTTGCTGCTTGTGGGAGCGGAGCAGACCACTGCTCTGTAGATGCCGAGTCTTATCAGCAGGCAGAGAGGTTGAAACGGTGGAACTCAAGAGAAAACAATGGTGGAACTCAAGAGAAAACAATGGTGGAACTCAAGGGAAAACTTGATCACAAAATTAGTATCTGCTAAAAAAGTTGAATGGGTGGGTCAGGAATACACTTTAGCTCATAAAGAAGCCCAGGATCCAAATTGTATGTTGTCTTGTAGAGATCTTGAGACGAGTCGGTAGACTTGCTGCGTATTTGCATGACCATTAGAGCTGGTAGAATTTGATTTGCTTTCAGGGAGAATGAAGGCATTGGCTTTGGAAAGACTTCTCACAATCATCCATTCAACATGCCTGTTGTTTGCAGTTGAGGGGGATACGCTGGAATAGCCAGTCTTGCAGAGAGAACAGGTACTAACCCTTTCTGCATAGCTTGCAAGTACAGTGGGGGTAGGAGTGGTTTGGGCTTCCAGGTGGTCAGATCTGTGTATAGTAAAGCAGGAAGCACCATGAATTTGAAAATTAGATTCGGTATAAATTGAGAACTCAGCATTTTCGCTATATAAAATTAAGCATTTGGTGTGTACTTCTAATTTTGGCTGCTGCTTCTGTGATGGCCACTGCAGATTTAATTTGCCAGTAAAGCACAAAGAAAGGGAAGTGAACCTGAACTGAATTGCCTTTACAAAGCTGGAAGCAATGAAAGTGCTGCACTGGCTACAGAAAGGCCTTTTGGTTTTGTAGAAATGTAACCACTTTCAGTGATCTCAGGCACTATTAACAGCATAGTAGGAGAAATTGGTTGCTATTTTACTGTCTGTTGAGCTTGAGCCTTACCTGGTGTCAATCCACAGAGGCCAGTTGAAATCAAGGCAGTAATACTGTTGTTTATCAGCTAAGAGGTGGCTCCAAATAAATGAGAAGACAAAATCCCTCTGAATGGCTTGGTATATGCATGTTTGTATGCTTGTATATGTCAGTTACAATTACAATAGCTACACTGCTAAGAAATGTTCTCATGTGGGATGATTCCCCTATATATAATTTGAAACTTGAAAAAAAGAATCTAGTTGCTCTCTAAATCTAAGAGAAAAGTGTGGATTCAGAGGACCCTTGGCTAATGCTTTGCACGGATGTGAAACGACACAAGGCACAATGCAGCAGGGAAGGAAATCCCACGTGTCTAAAGCTGATGCAGAACCACATTGATCAAATCATATTTATGGCCATCTTTCAACCTCAGTGCATGTATTGCCATCTGTGGGAGTTGCCTGCAGAGCAGACGGTTCTACACGTAAAAGGAAAACAAAACAAAGCAAAACAAAACAAAAAACCAAAAAAAAAAAAAAAAGGAGAAAGGAAAAGAATCAGCTCCTCATCTGAATGAGCAAGCATAACAATGAATGCCATTATTTCATGAACTGTACCAGTTCAAATGCATGTGCATCTGGTGCTCCTAATGCTTTTTACTCCTGTTGATCTTTAGACAACATAAGCAGTAATATGCTTTCTCTCTTTTCATTTTGTGTTGTTTTTATTGTTGTTTGGGTTTTTTGCTTTTTTAAAAAAAAAAACAAAAACAAACCCACATTTCACTGAGAAAATAGCCCTGCTTCTGTAAATATAGAGTTTAATGTGGAGGAGACAGCACACTTCTGGATGTTACTGCTGGACAGTTATTTATTAAAAAAGGGCTTAAGGTGAATAAATACAGGTGGCTCAGGATACATGCATGCAAGTGTGATAATGCGGTATAGCATTTTCAGTTCTCTGTAGTTTAGGGGGAAGGGTAATTTTTGGGTCATCCTTGTTTGTTTAGAAATCTGTTACTGATCTGATACTTTGGAATAATGCAGTGGAGATTCCTAACATATATCAGTGCTTGAACAGATGTGTAGATTATAATAGTTTTT
>VWZE01023686.1:235564-248959 GCA_013396675.1 Eubucco bourcierii
TGAGAGAAAAGATGTACTGTACAAAAAAATCTTTTTCTTAGAAGAAGATGTGTTCTCAGAAATAGCGGGGATGTGGGCTGATAGACAGCCAAGGCATGGCGATGGGAGCCGAACGGTCAGATTTTAGAGGGACAGAGAAGTTTTCCATGGAGGTGTGGTTGTGTTACTGGTACACATGGTACAGATTTCTGTAACTGATGTGCTGCTGCTTCCGTGTTATAATCGTGTAACCTTTATGCATTTTATGCGCCTGCTCCATTTTTTTCTGAGGAAAACCTTGCAAATGTAATGCCTGCATGCAAATGTGGGAGGTGTAGCCAAAGTCTTATAATCCAACATAATGTAGTCTTAATGGATTCAGAATGAACAATAAAAGTGCTTACTGGTTAAACACTACAGAGAATTTTGTTGAAGGGTCATTTTAAGAGGGAATAAGTTTGTCCGTACCCAGTTTCTAGCTAACTCAGACATCTAATGATCAGGAAGAAAAGACAGGGTTAGACTGTCAGGATTTGCCTCAGTTTCCTTTTTCTAGCCTGAGAGTTTCAGACTTTGACTAATTTAAAGGTAAGTCACTGTTTGTTGTAAACTGTTTTAGATCTTGGGTATCAGGATAGAAATGCTAAGTAAATTCTGCTGGAGTCATTTCTCAAACACTGATTAACTTACGAGGTAGGATCTGAACTTATTGCTGCTATCTTAAGAATAGTCATTTAATGCAAATAAAGTAAAAACCATTCAAAATTAAGCTGCTAAAGCTGAAGACTTTAGCACAGAGAAATTATATGGCAAATCCTGCATACACCTATGAGAACGCTAGAGTCAGCAGACTTGAACTACTGATTTTTAGGAGTCTTTCCTGAAGGACACAGGACTGGATCTTAAGACACCTTCTTCATTGTATCTGAAGCTAGTTTTTCCTTGTCTGCTTCTAATTCTTCCTCTGAATCTCTTCAAGCTCCACTGAGGATTGGGAAGGAGAAGGGCTGATGGAAACAAGATGGCTGAGAAGGTCAGTAGGGGTAGGCCACAAAAATCTCTAACTTCACCAGGCTGTAATTATGGGTAATCAAGGCTGATGCAAAGCTGCTGAGCTGTGCTACATGCTCGGTCTACTCAGCATGGCAGCCACAGCTGTATGTGCAATGGGAAAGGAAGCTGTCCTTGCACACATGCAGCATCCTGAGCCCATGTAAGCCTCATCTGCAAAAATAGTGAGCACTGGTTTTTGAGGGGTCTGATAGTCACATGAAGTTGTGATAGTAAAGCAGGTGGGCATCCTCCCACTTGGCAGCTCCAACTGACTGTGCTGCTGATGGGAGCCGAAGCCGTTTGCCTGGAGCTGTGCTTCTCCCTCGTGGAGTCAGGGGCTCTGACAAAGAGCCTGGCTTGCTCTTACTGGCTTCTTAAGCTGGCAAGACAATACTCACCCAGAATGGTTTTGTGGTCTTCACTCTCTTTTGTTCCTCCATCTGCTTCTTAAGTAAAAAGCAGGCTTGGGCTCTTGAAAGAGATCAGATAAACAAAAGCGGTCCTGGAGCCACAGGTCTGGGCATTTTTGTTCTCCATTAACAAAAACCCAACACTGGCTGCAGCTGTGGCTGGTTAGGTTTATGCATGCCTGAGACAACTGAATTCAGATCTGACCTGAACTTCCCCAGAGACAGGGAATGTGCAGATCCAGGACTTTGGTTATGGTCTTAACTATAAATAGCCACTAGTGCTGATTTAGCATGTTTCATCAAATATACTTCACCGTCTCAGGAGTGGCATTTACATATGAACATACACCAGCATACCCTATTTGGCTGCATGGAAGTTGGCAGCAAGAACTTTCCTGGCTTCAGCAATCTGAGCCAGGAACTCAAAAAATTAACTTTTCCCCCCTATCCTCCCATTCATTCCTTAAGAAACCACAAGCAGAGAGTTTTGCCTGTGCTGGAAGTTGCCTAATATCTACTCTGTGAACTTGCCTTGGCTTTGGAGGTTGAACTCTCCTCAAATTTCATCAGTTTCTGCAGAAAAAAAAAATCCCCTTCCCTGCACATTGAAGACCCCCTTTTTTCACTGCAAGGGAGAGTGTCCTAGCCAGGTATTACTCTGATTATTGCAGCTTAGAAGAACTCTAAGAAAATGGCATGAGATGAGAGAGTTACGTGAAAGAAGGGAAACATCCTGCTAAAAGGTTTTCCGTGGGACATCGGTTGAGAAATGTTTGCCTTTCGTCTTTCAGAGATGCAGGATTGTTGTGCATGGATACTTTGCAACGTGTCCTTAGACACACCATCTGTATCTCTACCGTATAACGCTCACTGAAATGAGCTCTCCCCATGCCAACCTAGCACTGCTGTGTAGTAGCTGAGTTGCCCATCATCTATGCTGATGTCCTTCTGCATCCTGATGAGTCTCTGGGCTGTGATTTTTTCTGTTTCTTCATGATAGAAATAGAGGCCCCACAGAAATTGCAGAGTCATAGGCCAGGTTGGAAGAGACCTCCAAGATCATCCAGTCCAACCTACCACCCAGCCCTATACAATCAATTAGACCATGGCCCTAAGTGCCTCCTCCAGTCTTTTCTTGTACACCACCAGGGACGAGGATGACTCCACCTCCCTGGGCAGTGCATTCCAATGCCAATCACTTCCTTTGTGAAGAACTTCCTCCTAATATCCACCCTGTACCTCCTCTGATGCAACTTGAGACTGTGTCCTCTTGTTCTGTTGCTGGTTGCCTGGGAGAAGAGACCGACCCCCACCTGTTTACAACCTTCTTTCAGGTAGGTGTAGATAGCAATGAGGTCACTCCTGAGCCTCCTCTTTTCCAGGCTAAACAATCCCAGCTCCCTCACCCTCTCCTTATGTCCTAGATCCTGTGCCCCGGAACACCTCTCACTGAAGATATATACTTTTCCCTCTAATGGCAAAGGGATGTGGATAGAGAGCACAGGGGAGCAGTCAAGACATTCACACATAAACATGTGTTTGACACGGATTACTAAATAAAACAACTCTATCCTTATTGACCATGACTCAGGATAAAAACTCCGAGTGCTTCTGAATGTTTTCTAATCTCCATTTTTCAGTGCATAGGAAATGTTTTGAGCTGAAAACAGGAGTCTCAAGACTCCTCTTCATAATGAAATGTGCATTTGGCCAACCAAAACCAACAGGACAATATGGCAAGCGTATGTGGCAGCTCTTCCTCCACAAAAACATAACTGTGGCTGTTTTGTGCCTCTCTTCCTTTGTACATCAGAAACCGCTCACTTGAAAGTGAACGTGGCTGAAGATAGGGGTTAGTTCTGGCCAGCTTTAGGGTTTTTCTTTTCTAGTTTTCTGAAACACCTGTGTAAGGTCTGCTGGGATCTTTGGTGATGGGGGATGCTAATGCAGCAGTAAGGCCGTTGGGCCTAATTCCAGATGGGAAATGCTGCAATATCCTCAGCATACAGATGGTTTCAGGCTCCAGGAATGCATGGAGCCCATGTCTCAAATACCTAAAGTGACAGTCCATCTACCAGGACAGCCAGAGACAATGATTGCTGTACCAAGCTAGCAGGTATGGCCAGATACTACTGATGCTTTGCATCACTTGTCCTTCTCTAGTGGAAAAAGTGGACAGAGAGAAACTGAAGCTCTCTGCAGGCTCTCAAGCTCCCTAGCCCTCTGTCTGTCACTTTTTGCCAATACTAATAGTTTGCATCACTGAAGTGACTTTCGGGTCAAAATAGAAAACAGCTCATTTCTCTCCTGGCCATATTCAGAAGTGAAGGCACAGGTCTGCTTGTAACACAGGCCTGCCAGACCTAGCACTGCCCTGGGAAGAGCAAGCAGGATGCTTGTAGGTAGCCTCAGCAGAAGCTTCTGAGGTATCCTGGGAGGCACATCTGGAGCACAAGTTTCCTGTATCCATCGTGAGTCCTGTTCTCCTTTTCCTGAGCCATGAACAAGCAGTGGTCACTGGCAAGAGCCTGAGCTGCAGCCTGCAGGAGTCAAAAGGGGGTCTAAAGAGTTGGTGGAACAACTCTGGGTTCACCAACTCTGCAGAGCAATTTTTGTGGGTAGGATGGTAGTCGATGTTAAGGCTTTCTTCCCTTCTGTGATGTTACTGCAGGCAAATCACAATATGTCTGTTTCTCTGCTCTTAAGTTTCCCTAGCTGTAAGGACAGAGCCCAGGTCCAGCTGTTGGAATTGTACAGCTAAGCACTCCTGGCCAGGCAGATCCTGCAGCTGTAGTGGGGGAATGGTTCCTCTCAGACTCGGCAGCTGTCAGCTTCCTTCTCTAGTTATCTTTGCAGCTCCTCTTGGGGTAGAGGTAAGAGGTGAGAGAGGTTCCTGGTACTGATCATTTATATAACCCACATGCAACATTCTGGTAATTTTGGTAGTTCGGGAGCATCCCAAACTCAGCAGCAGGAAATAACTGTCAAAATAGCCTCTCAGTGTACTTGCAGAGAAGCAAAGTGCATGATGTCTCTGTGCTGGGATCTGGCACCAGCAGCCCCTTTCCTAAGCAACACTGGGAGGGCTGCACACAGAAGATGAGGTGTGGAGGAGAACTTACCTCCTGCTGCTGCTCAGACAGCAGGCTGAGGGAAAATGCCGGCCACCAGAGCCTGTTGCCGTATTACTGTAGGGTTTGTCCAGTGAGCGTTGTCAGAGCCTTTCCCAACATGGATGCTGCAAGACCCAAACCAGTGCCAAACAGGAAATGCTCCTTGGCAAGGCTGTCGCCCACGGAAGGGAGGACATCACAGACAGGCACTGGGACGTTACGGTACGTGGCACCACCCCGCTGTGGCCATTTGGGCTGCAGTCCCCTGGTAGTGCTCCGTGCTCTGGTAAGGGCAGTGCAGGTCTCTCTGGGTTTAAGCCGCCGCGGTGGTGGAGGAAGCGGAGCTGGCTGGCCTGCCGCTGGAGGGCAGGACGCGACAGCCTATTTCCCACAGCAGAGCGGCTTGCTCGCACTTCTCCAGAGCAGTGCAGGTAATTGCATCGCTTTGAGAAAAATAAATATGCTTCAAGCTGCTTTTGCTGGGGAAACTCTGCTTAAACCATCTGTTTAAGCTCCCGTAACCGCCTTCTCCACTGCCCACAAACTCTGCATGCTGTCAAGTGATTTCCATTTATTTGTCCTGCCAGGTGCAGAGCAACACCTGCACTGTAAAACCTGTAGGGCGAGTCATTGCCATTCTCTCTCGTTCTCCACCTTCACTGCTGACCAGCATCCATGTCAGCCACTGCAAATACGAGGTCCCCATGATAGGTTGGGGTGGTGCAACCAAACAGGGAGAAGCTAGCTGCTGGAAATACCTGCTCACATTGGCACATATCAGGCTGCTTCTGTCCACACCGCTTCGTGTCTGTCATCTTAGAAGGGTGCTTAAGCAAATGTGTGTCTGTGTGATTGAGCTGCTTCACAGATACCCACTGGAAATAATGAATTGTGAATATACCCTGGGATAAGAGTTTTCATTTGTTTCCCAGTTACCACTGACTTGCGATGCAATGCAGTACCTGTGTTGCTCGTATAGGAATTGCTCAAGTCTTTGCTGAGATTCCTAAAAGCTCACTGGACCAGAATCAGATGTGCTGACCTAACAAAAGCAATGCTTCAGACATCGTGGAGCTTCTACAGCAAGGTGATGCCCTGTGTCCAGCATTATAGGAGAAGACTATCTCCTAACAGCATCTGTTGTTAACAAACTAACTGCAATTAAAAGTGGTCTGGTGGCTGAAGGCTCCCACTGAGGTTTAGTTCTTAGATTGGGAAGGGCTCTAAGCCGTTCTATAGCAGAACAACAGGCAGATAACTGTAGCCAGGTATTCCACTGCTCAGTGCTCTGTTTCCATTCTAGGCTGACCTGTGAAGGAAGCCTGGGGCAGGCCTTGGGGCTGTTACCTTTCCTCCTTCTAGCACTCATGGACCTTTACTACAACTAATCCCTCCTCCTCAGCTCCTTCCATGATCAGTATCTCTTTCAAGGCTCCTTCCTTCACCTTCCTCAAAGCTACTCTTCCCTCAGCTGTGCCCCTGCCTCTTTCAGCCTCCATGCATAGTAAAGCTGGTAATGGCACAGCATTCATGAGCCCATGCTGTGTTTTCTACACTGCACTTCTCACAGGCATGCTCACTTGTGGCGCTATATCACTATCAAAGAAACACAGATCAGTCCTGAAATATGCTCCAGGCATACAAGACCTGACTCATCTGTTCTCTTCTTTTCTTGCAGGTACCTAAATGAGCTGCTCTATGAGCTGATGACAAGGATTCCATGTCTGGAATGGTCAGCCCTCATTTATCACCTTTTTCATAAAAATTGGCACACTGAAAATAACTCACAGCTAGAGACACAAGGTGGTCTGTTGAGGCATGAATGGATACTTTGTGCAATTCTGCAACTGAGGTGTTGTGGAACTGTGCATCTGGCTCTTGTGAGAGCTTGTTTCAATTTCTTGCTCTCCACAGCCCTCTGCAAATCTTCTGCAAATCTTTTCCAACTTAACAGAGTGGACTCTAATCACCTCAGTATCACAGAGGGGCTGGCGTTAGATCTACCCACCTATATCTGACAGGGGTCTCCAAGAAAAAAACTTGAGCACTTGAAAGATTTTCAATTAATACAACTGGACTAAAGCCCCTAGCTTAAGGAAAACAGGCTGTTTTAGCAACTCTATTACTATTTTAATCCCTTGAATTCAAAGTCTTTTCTGTTATAAGATTATTTGCCCTGTTTTCTGTTCTTGACACTACAAAAATAATTCATTTATGTAAAGTGTCCCCAGCAGTCTCTGTAAGTGATGAAGATCATAGGTACTTGAGCAGAGGATGAATGCCATGTCCCTAGGAGAAGAAGTTTCTTTGCTTTACTTTGCCTTTGTCAGGGTGGTCCCTGGTCCCAGCCATGTCTGGCTTATCCCAGAACTCATCACAACAGCACTATTTCTGAACAGTTATCATTGTATCCTGTCTCTAACTAAAGTTTTCTCTCTCCCCTTTGAGCTACATACTGTGTGATTTCTGGCTCTTGGCCATATAATGATATTGCTAGATACTGTGTTGGTTTGAGGCTAATTGCAATATTTTACTGAGAGAAATTAAATCCTTAACTGTGAGAAGAAAGAAAAAAACCCCAAAAAACCCAACAACAATGACCTGTATCACTCATTCTTCTGCTGAGAAACACCAATAGTCAAAATATAGGTAAGACACTCACTTCTCACACACTTCTCAGTTCTCAGTGGTTCTCCTCTCTGGCAGTCTGGGTGGTTGAATCTGCCTTACCTCTTTAATCCAGCCTAACCTTTTTTTTCCCCTCTAACTTTCTTGGTTTTTTGACATCTCACCTCAGATCTCTTCAGATTTATCATGTGAGATATATGAGGATTGATCTGACTATTTCTGAAGGGAAGGAAAGAGGGGGAAGAGGGGAGGAAGTTTGGGTTGGGAACCTCTTAGCAGTCTGATTCTGATTTCTGGGAGGGGTATTGTGTTTCTGTATTATTTTTAACTTGTATATAACTGTAAATATTTGCATATACTATATATATATATATATATATATATATATATATATGCTTGTAAATTGTGCTAAGCTGTAAATATAGCTTTATTCCTTAACTTTCAGCTGGCTGAGTCTAGTCTGGGTGATTTCATTGTGGGGGTGCACAGGTAACTCCCAAACCATCACAGATACCTTGGCTGATCAAAAAGGCCAGACAGCTCTGTTGTGAATAATGCTACCAGTGTAACAAAAACTGCTGATTTCTACCCTTAGTAAAAGTAACTCATGTTTCCATCACTACCAGGAGGTGTGCAAAAGCATATCTTACCAAGAAAGATTGTCCAACACAGCAGTCAACGCAAGTAGTAAAGGGTACATTGGTGCCTTGCTGCAAACAACTGGACTTCAGACATATCCAGGGACTTCTCTTTTCCCTAAGGTTGATCTGTATAAATCTGCCTCCATCACAGGGTCATTTCAAGAAACAGGACTGTCTTTAAGTGCATACAAACACCTGTATTACTCCAAGGACTACAGAAAAAACAGTTCCACAGTTGTAGGTGAGGACATGCACAAAACATTTGACACACAGCTTCCTGAACGTTGCTTACCACCCACTGCTGGCATGTGAACTCATGGCATCTGTCATGTCCCCATCAAAACAGAGTGAGTTGCCTTTCCCCAGTTTGATTCAGAGGGTGCTTCTTTTGTTGGCCTTTGGGGTTAAATGAGAGCAGCAGTTGCCTGTTTTGTGTAGTGAATGGTTGTTAGGGTTACTGGGAGGAATTCGTTGGCACCAGCACTAGGATAAGAAAGGAATGAGCAGAAAAATGCTCAGGCAGAGGCAGAGCAAGCCAAGGGGCTGTGCTCTGCTGTGTTGGTGTTAGCACCTCGCCCTAGCACTCCCACAGGCAGCACAGAGGCCCTGTGGTGCAAAGATGGTTGGAAAGGCAAAGGTGACACATCCTTCAGTAACCTCTGGAAAACCCCTGCAGCACTGACTGTCCCCACCAATCCCATCCTCCTGGCATACAAAGGTGCTCAAGGAAACCCAGCCTTGAATTTTCATTCTGTTGCTGCTTCTGTGGTTGAACATCCCCTGAAAAATATGGCTGTGAATTTTTTCTTGTGATACTTAGCACAAAGCTGCTAGAGAAAATAAAGGAAATCTTGAAAATTGATTTGCACTAGTAATTTTCAAGTGGAAAAAATGCTATTTCCAGGTTATTTTTACTGTGAAAATTGATTCAAAGTACAAGAGGAAAGGACAGAGCGAGCAAGGAGCTGCCAGGTAGGTGAGGTTTTTTGGTTTTTTGGTTTTGGGGTTTTTTTAAGTTTTAGTGACTATTTTTGCATTAAAGATGGCCTGGCTACTCAAAACTGCTTCCTTCCCCAACTGCTCATTTTCCCTAGCTCACACCTGTTTCAAAAGCAGACAACTTTTTATTTGAATTGGCTTGCTGGCAAATTTACACAGCTCTCCTATGCGATGATCTGATTTCAGATGGTGGTGAGCTGGTAAGTACATGTAAGGGCATTTGCTTTTAAGAATTCTGAGGACATTCAACTGCTCATATCTATTTAAATAGTGATAAAGAGGAAGTAAAGAGAAGAGAAAAAAAAAAAAAGGAGGATCAGTAGTAGAAGCAGAAGGTATTGCTGGTTTCTGGATTCCTTTATATAGTGGTTTATCATGTGCAGGAAGCTGGTGGTTTGTATAGAGACAGAGCACAAGCCTGTCTGCAAACACGGCAGCTGCTGGAGCAAGAGACCCGTGTGTGTCATTGGAAGGTGAGGTGAAACATGTTAGCAATGAGTGTAGGGCTGAAAGGCTTGTCAAGTGAGGGGTTAATAGCCAGACCTGGAAAGCACAGTGCTCATGGTTTGGTGATTTCGGCTTGCTGAACTGCTTCCTCCCCAGAGCTGCAGTTCTACATGATAGTGCTTGTAGACTGGGTTGGAGAAAGCAATTCTTTTAGCCTTGTAGCACAACACCTCTCTCCCATTTGATCTGAGGGGTATGCTCAAATTTCCTGAATTTTAAGTACCTAGTACTATATGATGAATCAGATCATTGCTTTGCACAGAAGTATCTTTGTGTTTGGTCTGTTGTTTCCCCAATGATTCCATTTAATTTTCAAGTTCCTGGCTCAAAAAAAAAACAAAAAACAAACAAACAAAGAAAAGCCCAACAACCCACAAAAAACCCCAAAACAAAAACAAACAAACACCCCCCCAAAAAAACCAAACCAAAACAAACCAAAACAAACCACCAAAACAAAAACCCCCAAAACAAAAAACCCAAACAAAACAAAACAAAAATAAATATAAACACTGGGGTGAAATTCCTAGTGGGCTGTGCTATTCTTGTCAGGCTAGTAGAAGTTCTATCAGAAGTGAAATCCATGGAGTATAGAAACCATAGAAATTGGTTTCTATAAAACCTTCATGTTCCAAAGCAGTCAATAGGGCTGGACTTCACAAACCTACAGATGGTAAGGAGTGCCACCTCTAGACTACTCTCATCCAACCTAAAGCAGAACAGCCAAAGCTTAGTGGATGGTAAAATCTTCTTGAAATAAGATAAATAATGGAACTTTCTGCAGTTATCAGAACCTGTTTGACATGGCATGAAAGAGATTGAGCAAAATCCTGCTTGTGATTTCTGTTATAACTTTCCTCAGGCTGATTGAGTGTGTCAGAGGCAGCTCCAATGTCGCTGATTCAGTCTTGGAAAGTCCCAAGGATTGAGTTAAGAAAAGCTGAATGCACTGGTAGCTTCTCCATTTTGTCTAGCTGAAATTTTATTTGGACCAAATGGTTAAAAATGCACAAAACACATTTGATTATGGTGCATATTCTGCTGCTGCTGTTGGAGGTTTCTGCCCACTCCTGCTGGCTGATAGTTGTGCTGGGCATATCAGCAGGAACAGGGGTTCAGACAGCCTAGAGAACGAGCCTTGAGAAAGATTTGCTGTGCAGACACCCTGCCGATGTCTGTTCCTGCAATACAACTGACCCACTGCCCAGGTATTCCTCCTGGAGTTAGGTCAGACAGGACCATGTTTTGTGCAGTACCACAGTACAATACAGCACAAGCAAGTAGCATCACTGAGTTGAATTCTAGCCACCTCCCAGAAGGAGGGACTGAAGAGCCACACATGAGCTTTCCTTGCTGTATGCTGTTGATGAACCTGTCTCTCAAATATGACTGCAAACCAAACCAATGCAGGCCCTAGCAGCATGCTTATTATGCAAAGGGCTGTGCCTCCTCCTTCACAATTTGCACTTGCCATTTGATGGATGAGTTGGAGGTAGGAGCAGCTGGCACAGCTCATTCTCTTGAGAATAGCCAGGTCAGCTTCCCAGGCCTTCAGGGACCCTATTGGGTTAAATGAAATACCACTGGGTGGAAGGACATAATGAAGGCTTGTAGTTTGGTACTTATCCAGCATCCCATGTTGGTCTGTAAATGTGAGAAGGAACAAAGCTCCTATATTGCAAAGATTAAGGTATAGCTGGTGGGAATGTTTCCATCAGGGCAGTTTTCCATTTAAATAAAATAAATGCTGGCATGGGTAGATTCTCACAAAAGTCTAGACAGGAAAATATTGCTACCGTGAGATATTTCAGCTGGTTTTACAGAAACATTTCTCCAAAGTAAGAGCATTAAGAGCTGCTCAGCTCTTTTTAAAGCAAACAAAAATTTAAAAAAAAAAAAAAAAAAATCACACTCCACTCCTAAGCCATAATATGTCACAACAGCTAGTGCAAGCCCTATGGCAACTTTGGAATTTACATTACTGAAAGTTGTTAGCCTTAAATATACTGGTCCTGTTGTTAGGGATGGGTTAGACACCCCACCCCACCCCAAGTCTCTGTATAGTCTACTGCTTTACTGAGCTTTACTGTAAGGTGTGGGACATGTATGGTGTGGAGTTTGGCTATGCTGCTTTGGGGGTTTAAAACAGACTCTTTTGAATGAAGGGAGGTAAAGGAAAGTTTACTAAGTTTCTAGTGTCCCATTTTGCTGTGTTCCAGTTTGGCAAGGATAGAAAGAGTAATTAATAATGAGCAAGTAGCAAGTATTCTGTTGTGCCAGAAATCATTAAACTTCTGTAGAATTTTATGCTGAGAAATTGCTTGGCTACAGGTTGCATGTGATGTCTGTGCAAGAGGCCAAAATGTCAGCAGGGAAGGGTGTGTGTGGGGAGAAGCAGCAAAAAAAATTACAATGAGCTTTAGTCAGCAGGACTCCTCACAAGGGAAGCCTCATTTATTGAGCAACTCTCACTGTGAGATCATATCTGAAAAACAGGTTGAGCCATGTCTGAGGGCCCTGCCCCATGGAATTTATAGATAAGGATGGTTTATATCCGTGTGTTCTCAGCACAGAGAGGCCAGTTACATTCTGCAGCTTACAGAGGGAATAAATTTCCTGAGTACAGTTATTCTGGTTTACTTCTGGTAAGTTTATTGAAAATAATTTTTATTTCTTCTTCTCCCTCCACCCCCTTAAAATCTCAGATTCTCTTACTTTGAGGTGTGATATGTGTGATTTTCTTCATCAACAGACCCAAGTATCCCTGCCAAGACTGCAATGGCGTGGTGGAAGGCATGGGTAAGTAGGAGAAATACTAAAGTAAAACACTCTGTTTTTTGGTTTATTTTTTTGGCACAGTATTAAGGTAACTTAGAAGTTGCATCAGACACTGGGAATTAACTGTTTCCATTTAGAAATTAGCAAGACCTCTTTACTGGTTTTCTGACTACAAAACGGCATTCGGTACCTCAAAAACCTTTATTAAGGAAGGTGTTAAGACGTTGATTAGCTTTAAGAAGGAAAGCAGATTCTCCCTAGTCCTTCAGTTGAGAGTTAAGGGAGGCATTCTCGTGCCTGTGCATGTGAGGAGTTGGTACTGGAGAACAGCAAAGTTACACAGCTAAGGTGCAAGCTGTGGGCTCCTCACCCACTCTCTTCTTTTGTGGCAGTGAGTTCAGGGCACTGGCCAGTCTCCATTTTGGTTCCCAGTTGTGCTGGTAGGCTCTGGTCACAGAGGGAGTTGTGGTCAAGCCACAGTATCATTTTCTTTAGTGGGTTTTTAATATTGCAGTGACAATGTGGACTTGAACACCCTGTCTGTCTGCTAGGAGCCAGAAATTCTATGAATGATCTCTTTTTAAACTCTAGTGGTTTGAGGAATAAAGTGGCAGGATGGGGGTATGCTCCTGCGGTGTGCTGAGGCACCCTCCAGGGTATGGTTGCAGCCAGGCAGCAGGCAATTCTGATGATATGCACAGCCCCGGTGCCATCCATGGTAGCTCTGCCATTAGCATCTGTTGAAAGTGGGGCATAGCCTCAGACTTTACCTCCAGGCAACAATAAACCAAAGGCTTGAAGAGACCTGCTGGAGACATACAATGGAGCAGTACTGTTAGAGAAATCTTTCCCAGACTCATCCCCAACCAGGCACCACTGTCAGTAGTTCATAGGTTTTCTTTGGACTGCTTTCATCTTGTTTGTGGGAAGATTTGTCCAGGAATCCCCCTCTCTTCTTGTTGTGAAGAGGGATTCATATTTCAGAAGCCTGTGCAAGAGGGGAGCCTGCACCAAGGTTCCAGTGCTGCTGTTCCTCTTGCAGCTGAGGTGTTGGCAGTCCTGGTGCTCATGGTGCAACAGGGGACAAGGGGCCTCTGTGCCACATACCAGTGCAGGTACACAAGAAATATAGCAAAGTTGCATCGCACTGCAATATACTGCCTCAGGTGCAATGTATCAAGGAGTAAGATAGCAATTTGCATGGACATGATTTGTTTTCAAGTTCTTGGTTACAATTTTGAAATTGAGGGGTGAGAAGTGGAGAAGAAAGCAAAGCAAAGCAACAAGCCA
>VWZE01023686.1:248981-302166 GCA_013396675.1 Eubucco bourcierii
CCACCCCCCCCCCCCCCCCCCAAACAACCAAAGAAAAAGTAACCCCCCCCAAAAAAAAAAACCCACCTCAAAACAAACAAAAAAAGGGGGATGGAGAATACTAAGGTAATGCCTACTTCCCTTCAGTATGCTTCAAACAGGAAACTTTCCTGATCTCAAAACATGATCTTTGTATTGATTTATTTTTACCCTCAGAAATTTTAGAATTGTAATTCCTTCTTTTCCCTCTGTCTTCCTGTTTAATTTTTGGAATTTAGTATAGTAAAATGGATTTTTTTTTTTTCCCCCAAAGCTTGGGGTGGCTCTTTCTTTAATTTTTTCCTTTCTGCTAGTATTTTCTCCATCACTCTCAAAGATGGAAATTATTTGAAAATTTAGAGTGAGAAAACAAAAAGAAAATCCTTTGACAGGCTCCAGAAATCTCCTACCTATTGCTGTCATGGTGGGTGGAGGCATGAGAGATGAAAGGGTGAAGGAAAGATTTTAAAACATTTGTTTACTTTGCCAAACCCTTCATAAAAAGTGCAGTTCAAGAGCAAAGAGGATGAAAAAAAAAAAAAAAGGAAAAAAATCCCAAACTTTACACTTTAAAAAAAGAAGAAAACAAACCCAACAAAACCCAGCAAGCCCACCTGTTCCCAAATTCCTGCTTTTCAATAAAGTATTGTTTAGGTTTCTGGCAGTAAAAATTTTAATCCCCTTTCCCTTCATTTGTAAGTAAAACTTTCCAGAGCTTCAGCTGTAAGGTATGTTAATTCCACTGCTTTCATACAAATTATTAATATTCACATGACAGTTAGATTGATACCTTGAATAGTTTCAGTTAGTAATCCCCAATTCGTCTTGAAAACAAGACCAAACTGACAGCGTTTCTCTGGAAACCTGTTATGATTGTACCTGTACTCAATTATGCACATAGAGAAAGAGGTGTAGGAGTGAGTCATGAGTGTGCTACTTGGACCACCCATTGTAAATGTTTATTGGAATTAATACCAAAAAAGGCCATTGCTTAATTTGTTTCCATTGCCTCCAAACAAAAGCTTAGCTTTGCACTGCCTCTTTCACTGAGTCACCAGACATGAGACCAGGGTGTTTCTTTCACGCAGCAAGCAGCTAGAGAGGTTTTCTTCGCAGCAAAGTCGGGTGGATGATTGTAACCTCCTTTCCTGGGTATTTGTGATGGTGCTGGATGACTTCAGAGGACCAGAAAAGAAGCACTTGCAATGGTCCTCCTAGATCAGCCAAACTTTTCCAGACTGATGACAAACCATTAAGGGTTGCAATACTAAAGCTTCTCTTTCTGCAGTGACAGCTTCACCGCAGCCTTAAACTTGCAGCTTGGTAATCATTAGGATTGAAAGCTGTATCTGTTGTGAAGTTTCCTGTTGATACTATCTGCTTCATAGCTGCTCTTTCTGCAGGGAGCAAGGTGTGCTAGCTCTGGAGTCTGTCTCTGTGCTGGCTGTAAAGCAGAATTCTCCAGATCTTGCAAATTGAACATACTGCCTCTCAGAGGACCTCTCAATGCATTTCTGTTGCCTGCTACTGGTCCCAGAGCTTGTCTGGCAAAGGGGCCAGTATGCGAACATGTGCCAGCTATATATACTGGTAAAGCACTTGAAAGGGACACCTGAGTGGGTTTGTCCACAGCCAGCCTGAGCAGCACAGTGCAATCATGCTTCAGCTCTACTGGCAGGCTAGAACAGACATCTGCTGACACACACTCTTAAGCACTCAGTCTCTCACTAAAAGCCATGAATGCAGGTCCTGAAAGGAAATTCCACAAGTTTTTATTTTCTTTTTAATTTCTACCTGGCAAGAGTCACTTGAAGGCTTATTCCTTTTAGGAGGCTTCTTTCACTGTGGAGGTCTTTGGTAACCTAGAAGGACTCTAGAAGAGAAGAACTTTCATACAGGAAATAAGAGCAGAAGGGATCTGCATCATAGCAGGAGGTCCCTGGGAAACACTTGGTAGTCCATGTTCTCTAAGTCAGATAGGACAACCATAGTGATTCCTTCTGGTCTGTAAACTCTGATTTGAAGGTACTTTTTATCTGGCTGTGAAACCACCCCCACGGAAAAATCCATCAGAACATATTAATATTATTAACTCTATTCCTGCAAGTTAATTTCTGAACGCTATTGTCATTTCCTGGGGCAACTTAAATTTCTTTGCTGCTAACTACTTGCATACTCCCCTGTTGATAGAACCTTATTGTTAGAGATGAATCAACATAGTCAAGTCAGTGCTTTGACTAATAGCTTTAGTTAAGTTGAAGCTCTTAAGCCTGAGTTCTGGTTGATGGCCCTGCTGTCTTGTGGTGACTGAAACCAGTCTCAGCATGTCTTTCTGCCCTGGGACTCTGGCAATGTCTTAGGGTCTGAAGGATCTTTGTGCAGCTGGCCCTTGTCTCTGTAAGAGCATGACTATTCCATGAAAATGAAAAACTATGTTTAAAAACTACCCTGCACCAAATAACTGGGAAATGCAGTGTGATAGCATACATGCTCTTAAGGAATGCATAGGAAAGTCTAGCCCATTCTGCTTTTTCTGCCAGTCTGCCTGCTCTAGTGACTATTACAGCATTGTCAGTTGTGATTTATCCTTCATGCTTCTTCCAGAAGCCAAGGGTTGGTCCACAGAGGCAAAGGCAGGAAACGTGTTCCCCTTGGAGTTCTGCTGTGCTGGGAGACTTCGAACCAATCCCTTCACTTATCTGTGTCTTCCCCATGTGTAGGCAATGAGTAATATTAATGCTCTTTCAAAATACTTTTTCTGCAGCAGTAGTGAATGTTCTGCATATTTTTTTTCTTTCAGAGTGAAGCAGAGGGTGTATCTGTGACAGGTGCTTTAAACTTTGACCCTACACCTGATGCTCAGGCTCTGTACAAGGCCATGAAAGGGCTTGGTGAGTTGACTCCAACCACATGTGTAAACTCAGTTCTACCTATAATAGCAGTTGGAAACCATTTTTCAAGAAAATTGCAGCCAGATATATAACTTTTTCCTTTATTCTTATTTTTAATTTTTTTTCCATGTGGAAAATTAAAAATTAAAGTTTTCCCAGTACATATTTAAACTTCTGCTTGAAGTCAATGAGCTAGAGAAGGTGATCTGAATATTTGAATTGGGATCTTGGACTGGTCTCAACTAATTTCTGTGCACTGTATTTATGGCTTGTTGTTGGTCTCCACAGGGACTGATGAACAAGCTATAATTGATGTCCTAACCAAGAGGAGCAATATACAGCGTCAACATATCGCCAAATCCTTCAAAGCACAGTTTGGAAAGGTTCTTCCAAAATAAAATATTTCTCTGCATGCAGGATGTAGTAAATCATGGAATCATTGATTGGAAGTAACCTTAGAGATCATCCAGGTCCAACCCCCTTGTCACGGGCAGAGACACCTCCCACTGGAATGGTCCTGCATGCATGATGCAAACAATATACATATCTTCTGCAAATAAGTAGATTGTTCTTTGTAAGGTCTGATGTGAACGTGTGGAATCAATTTGTTTTCCGGGAAAACTGTTTTTCCTCCAATTATTACTGTAACTTATTTTGTAAAATGCATTTTGACCAGTTTTGTTTTGTTTTGTTTTGTTTTTTAATCTATTCTAAGTTGAAGTGTACCTTCTTAGTGGTTTTGAAACAGTAACAAAAATTGCCACCTAAGTGGTATTTTGAGTAAAATACTAGTCTGGGACCATTTTACATGCCAAAGAAAATTCAAATAGTTGTTTGGGTTTTGGTTTGATTCAGGTTTTTTTATTCCTACAATGAAAACATAGACAACTATGTTTTCCTGTGATTATCTTTCTATTTTGATAAAATCTTATTTTTATTGGGAATATTTTCCACCACAAAACTGCCAGCAGCCCTTCTCTAGAGTCTACCATGACCCTTGCTGGAAAGGAGACTGCTATGAAAGTGCCTTAGAAAGGGAAGTAAATGTAGGGCTGGCCGAATACTGGACAATGAATGGAGTGTTTGCACCTCGCTAAACCAGGGAGAATCATACCTTAAAAATCCTACATAATAGTAAAAGGGAAGTTTGAATTCTATCATCAAGCAGATTTCATACCTGATTCTGCAAATGTCCCGAGTACATGTTTCTGTGCAGGCTTTGAAAATCATCTTTGTCTGAAGCTACATCCCTTGCTCAATTCAAAGCCTTCAGCTGACTGGCTCTGCTCACTGAGTAAAGCAAGGTGGCAGGAGATTTTAATTTTCCTGACTCTAGTGCAGGATTAATTAGTACCTGGGAGAAACTTGAGTACTGGGACAACAGGGGACATGGAATGACCTAGATAAATCCCATTTTGGAGTTGGGTGTCTTTTTCAGTCCCAGGATCTTTTCTAATAAGCTATCAACACAATGCTGTCATTCAACTTCATTGCTGTAGGTCATGGGGAGGGAAACAGTATCAGGCAGTAAAAAGATCATGTAAGGCTTTTTGTCTAACTGTGTGATGCATGTTTAACAGGATCTGATTGAAAGTCTGAAGTCAGAACTGAGTGGCAACTTTGAGAGGCTCATTGTAGCTCTCATGTATTCCCCATACAAGTATGATGCCAAGGAGCTCTATGATGCCATGAAGGTAACTGAATTGCATGCTGCTAGTTAAGTAGTAGCGCAGATAGAGTCCTAATTTTCTGTAATTTATTGCTCAATAACACTTGCTTATTGCAAGTGGTAATAACTGGGCTATTACATTATTAAGTTTGTTATTTGCAATAACTTTTGAGAAATAGTTAATTATGCTAGTAATGCATATTCTGGATGAAAATCCTGCTTTAATATTTAGAGCTTTGTGAGAGTTTCTGCACGTATGTGTCTCATAGGGCCTGGGGAAAGCAACAGCAGAACTAAATTCTGCTCTGGTGAGGAAGGGATATCCACAGATCATGTTTCTTTGACAAACAACAATTTGCTGTTTTCTGCAGTGCCTCTACTGAATGGAGTGCCATGACACAAAGCTATTGTCAACACTCCATCCAAGATGTGAAACCTTTAGGAAATCAAGGAGTGGTGGAGTCATTGGAGTTGGCTAGAGTCCTACCTATTGATGCAGTATTTTTTTCAAGTTCAGATGCAGAGAGGTCTATTAAAATGGTACAAAGATGGACTGACCAGGCAAGCACTGGTCTCCCTCTATCCCTTTAAATTGTCTGTCATCAAATCTTCAAATCCAGAAGTGCATTGCAGAAGTGCAGGGTTACATAAAATCATCCTTTATGAATTGGGCACCTCAGTGAAACAAACCTTGTTCAACCCAAATATTCTTTGTGTCTCCAGCTTTCATCATGACAGTTTTTCTCAACTCAGCACACATCCTAACACGTAGCTGCAACCCGACTTCTCAGTTAACCACACTTCTCCAGCAATAAATTATACTCTCTGACTATATGCCTTTATCCACCTTGATTTCTCCACTCTGTTTTCTAATACAGGGTGTGGGAACAAGTGAAGATGTTATTATAGAGATCCTGGCATCCCGCACAAAAGCGCAGATCAAAGAGATAATCAAGGCATATAAAGAAGGTAAAGTGCCTGTGGCTTTGGTTTGTGGGGACAGAGTAATATGTGACACATATTACACAGGAATAGTATTGCCAGCTAACACCTTCAGCATGAAAATGTCTGGGTCTTTGTTTTTAAAAGCAAGAACATGCAATCTAACTCTGTTTCCAGCCTGGTAAATCGAACACAACTATGCTGAGAGAGTTTGAAAATCCCTTTCTTAGTCTCCATACAGCTACAAGAATAGGTCAGCAAATCACAAATTTGGTCCAGCTTGGCCACGCAGGCTATTGTCAGAACACTAAAAAAACCATAGTTATTCACTTGGCTTTTTCTCCCCATTAAATACACCCTAGGTGTGAGTTTGTCAGATATGTATTTGTAAACATTCAGTATCTCTTTGATCCTTTAAGCTGTATCTCTAATATTAGCTCTATGTTTATGCCTTGGATATCAGTAGAGCTAGTGACTCAGATGCCAATACCAACCTGAGTATCACTGAGGGTGTGAGCTGATCTCAGCCCTATTTTTTTTTCCCTAGTGACCTTCTGGACTAGTGTCAAGCAGTCGTGTCCTTGGCTGACTCAAACTCAAATACCAAACATCAAACACAAATAACAAATCCTTCCCTTGTCTTTTCTCTTTCCATTGAACAGCATATGGTTCTGATCTGGAAGGAGACATAAAATCGGAAACAAGTGGCTACTTTGAACAGATTCTGGTTTGTCTTCTTCAGGTAATGCTAGAGGAGAGGAGTGTGGATATAAAGGCCTTCATGGTTTTCTCTTCCTTGCTGGAGAAGACATGCAATAGAAGAGGCAATACAGTCATGACCACCAGATAAAATGCAAAGACAAACTTGTCATTTGGACTGCATCTGTGTTTCAGCTTCAGTGTGATGGAGTAAGCGAGGTGGGAACATGCAGTCAGCTCTGCTGCAAGGACACACATTGCTTACATAAGATTAAAGCCATTGCACTCCACAAGGCTTTTAGAAAACAGTGCCCCTCAACTGTAACTCACCACTCCTCCAGGCTCTGTGCCCTCAATTCTGAGAACATTTATCCTACCACCTTTTCTGATCTGTCCTGCCTAGCAGCACAACGATTTAGCGATTTTTGGACTCCACTTCATACAACTGATTTCAGTGCCTTTCAGTGAAGGAGTTAGCATTTGTGCTGTGTGAAATATCACTGCTTGAGTATTCTGCAGAAACAGATAGCTGAGAAGGAAGGTTGATCTTTGCCCTGAATGTGCACTGTGATTCTCATATATGGAAGAACCTTCATGAGACAAGGTGGTTATCTTTCCATTTCTTCTCACAGGGTGAAAGGGACAATGCCACTCTTTATGTGGATACAGCACTGGCTCGCCAGGATGCAGAGGTACTCTTCAATGCTTGTGAACACAGATGTGGCTGTCTTTAACTTCAGAGTGCTACAATCAGCACCAGAAACCTAGTCAGCAGAGGGATGGAGGCATAGTAATTTTGTAAGGGGTGTTCTTCAAGCAGAAGCAACTTTGGGTTCTTTAACTTTACTTATACTGCTGAGCCTTGATATTCCAAAGAGAAAAGCTGGCATTTGGTTCAGCTGCTTTTGATATGTGGAAGTATGTGGGTGTGGTGGAGTTGGACACCAAAGAATAGAAAAGAAACCCCAGGAGTATTATTGGATGCTTCAACTGCTGCAGGAAGGATAGAAAGGATGGAGATAGTGGTTGCTCCATTTTGACTAGAAGACACTGTGAACCATTCTGGGAGATCCCAGTTCTCTTTACTAGTGTGAACACAGCTACTAGTGAAATGTCATGTTATTTCAAACCCTTTTACCCTAGCAGTGTTTTAAGCCAAACTCCATTCCTTTATTAACTGCACACAGAGAACATCTAACAATTCAATGTTAATTTACAGGCTCTCTATGCTGCTGGGGAGAAGATAAAGGGCACTGATGAGGTACAGTTCATCACCATCTTGTGCAAAAGGAGTGCCACACACTTGATGAAAGGTATGGAGAAAAGCCCATGCTCCCAAGCCTCTGAAATGAGCCTAAAGTAAGAGGCAGGGCTATAGACAGGAGAGATGAGTAGTCAGAAATCAGTGCTTTAATTCTTGGTCATGCAGTGGCCAAAAACTGCCAGCATCTTCCACGAAAACTTACAAAGACTTAGTGCTACTGAAAATCGAGTGACTTATCTAGAAGACCCTATACAATGGCGATGGCTGGATGGGATAGCTATTGTCATTAACACAAGGACAGGGTCCCTTTCTAACCAGTTAAGAGCATGTAGTGGATAGACATTTGAGGCAATCCAAGGCTCTGGTTGGTAGATTTTAGTCCAGCTGAATCTGAGCATATCAAGTAGTATATGAATCATCTGATAACTAATAACTGGTGATAAATTAGGTAAGCCTGATATTTTTCAAGTTGAGGTCTTTTGAGGCCCTTGAGAACAGCTTCCCCTTGTGCCTCAAACTAATCTCCCAGCATCAGTTAGCAAACAAACAGGATGTTATCCTCTAGTCTTTGGCTGTGTCTGTCTTTAAGAACTGAATTACAACTAGCTGTTGTCAGGATGCAACCAATCTTTGGTATCATCAAGCAAGTGCTTTCCTCTGTGCTACAGCAGACTGTAATTATTAGTCTTTAAAACTTGGGTGTAACTGTTACAGTTGGGGGTTTTTTGTGTGGTGTTGGTTGGTTGGTTGGGTGGGGTTGTTTGTTTGTTTGTTTTTGTAATATGAAGAGAAGGCCTTAGGCCTGAATTATGATGATTGTATGCATCTGTTTCTCCTGTGGTATTGTTATTCTCTGAATTATCTGGGTGTTTAGGTATCTGATCTTGAAGGCTGAGTAAACTTCTTTAATATGTCCATTGCATTACACAGCAGTTTTCCTTCTTTATAAGTCTGAAAGCAAGGAACCAGATTTGAGATCTGTAATTCTGAACCTCAGAGTATCCAGAGTGTATAAGGTACATAACAGCCCTGTTGCTGAGCTTTTGTTAATGTGGTAGTTCAGATATCTTGGAAGCTACACCTGTGTTTTTCGCATCTTTTCTGAGTTGTTTGGTTTGTTGTTTTTTTTAATTGTGGTTCACATAAATTTTCCTGAACTGATGTAATCATTTCCATGTCCAAGAGTCATAATTAGCATAATCCTAGATTTAATCTGTGTTTGTTTTGGCTTCTGAAACTACGGACATCCACAAGCACAAGACCAAATGATGTCTCCATCATTTCTGAGGTTAAAGACATCAACAAAGGGCCAGATTTTAAATTAATATGAGATGATTGAACATTCCAAATGAAGACAGAGAATTAAGACCTGGACAATTAAGATGGTCTGGTTTTTTTTTTGTGAACATTGCAGTTCATTTTTGTAGATGACTTCTGGGCTCAACCAAAGCCTTCTAAAGTTGTTGTAAATTTGTTTGGTGCTTTAGCAGGAACTGTGGTTTTGCATCACCAAACAATTCTTGTAAATACTGGGCATAAAACCTTAAACAGTTGCTTTGTAAAACATTGACGTTTTTTGTGTTTCAAACAGTGTTCGAAGAGTACCAGAAACTGGCTGGTAAGGATATAGAAGACTCTATCAAGAGTGAAACTAATGGTTCACTTGAAGATGCCATGCTGGCTATTGGTAAGAGTGACTGTGTTTTAATTTCTTTTGTTTGAGTCTGCTGCCTTTTCTTCTTCAGCAGTTGACTGTTATGAGATGGATTTGCTTTATAAAGCTGTCTGGTAGGAATCATACAATCATAGAATCATAGAATGGTAAGGTTGGAAGGGACCTCAAGGATCACCTAGTTCCAACCCCCTGCCATAGGCAGGGACCCCTCCCACTAGTACAGGTTACTCAAGACCTCGTCCAACCTGGCCTAACTAAAGGGTACTTCTCAGGTAAGATAAACTCAGATCCCCAAGAGCACATTGAACTAATGGACCACATGTTACTGGCTGCCCAGACTGGTCATACCATTAATTCTTACCAAGCCTTTTTGTATGCCTAGTGAAGTGCACCAAGAATGTCCATTGCTACTTTGCAGAGCGACTGTACCATGCTTTAAAGGTAAGATTCTTCATTCTGTCTTACTTGTTTCCATACTGAACTTCATTTGCCATCCTGCCTTCAACCAACCCACATTAGAAAATCTGGTAAAATCCAGCAAGTTTAGTTCTATTGTTGGAAGTAATAATGGAGTTCTGTCAAATAGTAGGAAAGGGTAGACAAGTACCCTTTAATCTTGAGATAGCAAAGAAGCCTGGCTTTTCTGACTTGAGAGTCTTCAAGGAATCCAGTCCCACTTTCTGTAACATGGACATGGAAGGGGCTTATATAGGAGGTTGATCATGGTGGAGTTTTGCCCATGATGTTAATGTAATGGACTGGATAATGGAATTTTCTTTTTAGGAAGCAATTCTCTCTGTGGCAGTATAAAATAAAAGAGTTCCAAACGGAAACACATAAGGAATCTGCAGATTGCACCCCTATAACTTAACTGATATGTAGAAGCTGTTGGCTCCCTCAACTCTGTGGAAAGATGAGATAACTGATGATTTTTTTGCTATCAATATGATCTTAATATTCCCAGGTGTAATTAAACAGTATTGATTGAAATCAAGTGTTGCATGGGTTATGATGTAGAAGGGCAACATATGTTCAGTACCTACTTCCAGCTCTGTAGCAGGCTTGCTTTTGCGTTTGCATAGACTTATAGCACACTTCCATGGTGGGCTTGTGGTATTGATAGTGGCTGTGAGGATGGAAGTAGGGGTTTAACCTCCAGAAAGAGAAGCAAATGAACTGCAGAAAAGCGCCAGTGTTTGAAAGCTAGCTCCTCCTGTCCTGGACCAGTCTGCAATAGCTTATCCCTCGAACACTCACTTACACCAGAGACTGATAGATCTGTTTTTTCAGGGGGCTGGCACCAGTGATGGGACGCTTATAAGGGTGATTGTTTCTCGAAGTGAAGTTGACTTAAATCTTATAAAACCTGAATTCAAACGTATTGCAGGAAAGACTCTCTCCAGTATGATTCTGGTAAGCAACATCTCGATATGATGACTCTTTGCCATCACACATATTTATAATCTGTCCAACACTGTGGGATGCTTCCATGATTGTTCTCAGTATATATGTCATTTCCACTAAAAACTTAGTTCTCCTTCATTAGACCTATTAATAGTCATCTCCTTAAGAGACATATATGCCTGAAAGTTGAAGTCAATAGCACACTCCGTAAGTGACATAGGGAAAGCCAAACCTGAGGAGAGACTGCTTCAGGACTTACATAGATTCTCTACTCATGCACTTCATGTAATCCTCCCTGCCACACCTTTCCCATACTGCTGTTCCATTTTCTTTTTTCTCTCTTCTGTCCTTAACACCTCAAGGCAGTAAAAATTATACTAGATTTTAAAAAAATTATTATGTTGTTGTATTGTTTTGTTTTGTTTCAAGGATTCGTATGGGTCTTTTTTTTTTTCAGCTGACTTTTCTGTCCCAGATGAAGACCTAGTCTATACTGTGGTGAGACAGATTTAGGACCTGTACTTTATCAAAGCCTGTTGTAGCTTTTGAGGTTTGAGTCACATATTTGCATGAAGGACCATCCCCTGTGAGGGCTGAAATGCTGGATTTTACTATTTGTCCTAATATTTCTCTCCCTCAATGCAAATGGCACAGAAGTCCCGTCCTTAGCAATCCTCATGGGAAGCCTGTTTTTGTCATGAAGGCCCTTTCTTCTAATTGGCACTGTCAGTGTCTGTCATGTTGATTAATGATCAACTTTCCAGGATCTGCGTGGAATATTCATTCCTTCTGAGAAGTGGAGATGCTTTTACACCTGTCATCACAAAAATTCAAAGAGAGCAAATTTTTTATCTAGTGATGTTTTCTGTAGTGTTTCTCTAGACCAAATCAACCATATTTGTGGCTTTAAAAATATGTCATGTGTCAGCAGGGTTTCCCTTCCTGTAGCGGAGAGACACTACACACATTCCCAGGAACGTAAAATCTGAACACAACAGGCTTTGCTGCTTTCATTTGTGCTGACTTTGTCTGTGCTCTTCTGTGGAATGGAGCCCTGATCAACTGCTCACCTAGATTCCAGTGAAAAGTGCTGGGCTTGATAAATGTTATTTCAGGTGGCACCTAAAAGCCTCATTTCTTGGTTTGCTTTTGATGGTGTTTCAACTGGCAGTAACTCTGCTAAGTCTGACTTGCTCTCTCCAAAGTCCTTTTCCTGTGCAGGCATATTCCATGGACTGAAAACATCAGCACTCAGAGTGTGCAGAACTTCCACATTCACCTTTTTTTTTTTTTTTTGATGTTCCTCCTGTCAGGATGACACCAGTGGTGATTACAAGACAGCCTTGCTGAATCTCTGTGGCAGTGACTGACAAAATCTAGGACGAAGTTGCTGATATGGATGCAGTAAGAAAATGAACAGTGAACAAGGGTTTGAAAATGTATATGCAGAAAATCTTTCCATTGATCCAAGAAGGGAGAAAAAGAAGATCAAATTAATAGTGAAAATTTCCAAAGCTCTCTGAAGGATATGGATGTACATGAAAAGCTATTCCTTCCCCAACAGTTTTTCAAACACAAATGGGAACATTTCTTTTTTGTTCCTGTTTTGTTCTGTGCAATTTCCCTTCTCTTTCAACACAGGGTGATACTTGGGTGTGAAATTAAAGGCTCTTTAAACCCACTGTCAGTGTTTCATAAGTCTGAACAAACCTACAAATTCTGGGCTGTCATGAAGCCTTACTAGCTTATTTAGGGCAAGCTGGTATAGCATGGACCATTTGATATTAACAGGGTGGGTCTGGAAGGAGTTCCAGATATTAATGAGAATTTAAGGCATGGGACAGAGAAGACAATTCAGTCCCAGGGGTTCAGTCCCAAGGGAGCTTGTTTAGCTCCCTTGTATTTTCTGCATCACTTCAGTAGGGGCTCCCCTAGGAGCATGGAAAGGAGAAACCAAACTGGCTGTAAAACACATGAACGTTTGAAAACTGTGTGCCTGATTTCATTCTTTGTTGTGTGAATGTCTGTGGAGGAGACTGGGAAGTTCAGGGTGTGACATCAATGTCATGCTGTGCAGAAATCAAAACTGGGGCAGATGGTTTCTTTTTGGTGATTTGTTCTTGGGAGCACACCCGTTTCTGCTCCTAGTTTCATAATAACTTCCCAGAAGTCAGTGGACTCCGTTGGAAGTTTCTCACATCTCCATGACTGGACCTACCACTTGCTGAGTGAAGCCCAAGATATGAACAGTGATACAGAGAGACCAGGGTAAAATGTTTTGAGGCACTTGAGTCTACCTTGACTAATGATTCTCCACATCTAAAGCAACTGATTTAAATGTGTAATTACCAATAGCCATTGCATTCTGAGAAGGAGTTTTTTTCTGATCAAGTGAGTTAATTTTCTGGCAGAGGAGTGGTTGTGCCCTTGCACTGCTGAAAGGAACACATACCAGTGCAGTGAGACTGGTGAGTTCAAAAACTCTTAAGGGGTCCAAGACCCAGACCTGGGGTTGAGGTATCTGCATTCTTCAAGTGGACGTGAAGAGTAGGACGTTTCAGTCTCTAATTCTGTGTTTGTCTTTTCAGTGATATTCCAATTTCTACCCTGAACAAAAATGAATTTGGAACACATCTCTAGACTGAGTATCAAGAGGAAGTTCTTTACTCAGTTTTGGGGGAATGTGGGCCGGCTCCAGACTTCAAAGATGAGGGAATCGCATGTCCCTTCTGCTGGCCAGAGGCAAGCTGCTGCCGTTATTACCTCTGATGCGCAGCTTTCCGCGATGTCGCCTAAGGGCAGGCTCTGGGATCTCTAGCGAGGGCGCTGCGAGCCGCTGCGATGGGATGCCTGCCGCGGAGAAATTCCGTGCTTACACCGCCACCTTGTGGGCGGCAGTGGCTGTGCAGCTCGTTGGGGGCTGCAGCAGTCGCTCGCATATGGACCCGCGCAGGATCCCAGGGCCTGGCTGCCCAAGAGGGCGGGTGAAGGGAGCATCGCGGTCAACCCCCGTGTTCCCGAGCAGTGCCCAAACTCCTCGGTCACAGGGCAGGGCTCCAGAGGGAGAGATGCAGAGCAGACATAGGGTAGTGAGGTTTACTCCCTTTCAAACCACACGCACTTGAAAAGCTGTAATGAAGGGGTGCATTTGCTATCATACTCTTTGTGACTCCACTTTAGGGACTCTCCCCTTACTCTGGTGTGGCTGAAAGCCATAGCAGCTTTCCTCTGATCCCCCTGTAATGAGGTTTTAGAGAAGATATGAGCCAGGCTGAGAGAGTTGGGGCTTTTCAGCCTGGAGAAGAGAAGGCTTTGAGGGGACCTGATAGTAGCCTTCCAGTATCTGAAGGGGGCCTACAGGAAGGCTGGGGAAGGATTATTTACAAGGTCCTGCAATGACAGGACAAGGGGCAATGGGCTTAAACTGGCAGAGGGGAGATTTAGACTGGATGTTAGGAGGAAGTTCTTTACAGTAAGGGTGGTGAGGCACTGGAACAGGTTGCCCAGGGAAGTTGTGGATGCTCCCTTCCTGGATGTGTTCAAGGCCAGATTGGATGAGGTCTTGAGTAACCTGTACTAGTGGGAGGTGTCCCTGCCTATGGCAGGGGGCTGGAACTAGATGATCCTTGAGGTCACTTCCAACCTTACCATTCTATGATTCTATGATTCTATGATTCTCACCATGTTTGGGTTATTATTTTGGAAAGGCCAAATGGGAATTTGTAATTGCCTAAGCTGGGATGAAACGAGTGATTTACATGGCTGTACCCATGGCATTTTTTTCTTGAAGTTGGACAAGCAGTAAGTGCAAAGTAGTCCTAACTTTGAGGGGCTTAAACTCTGACAAGAAAAGCCTAATGAAAACTCAGGTCTTCAAAGATATTTTAGTCCGGAGTTATCTGTTAATTCCTCTGAAACTTTTTTGCTGACCCAGCCTTGGAGCTCCTGTTGTTGTCTTTATCAGGTTATTCAGAACAGAGGCTGACTTTTCTCCGTGACCTGTGCATAGTAGAATGGGTTAGGCTTAGAGCTATCCCAGCGTGATTGTGGTCCCAATTCTTTTATAACAGCTTGGAAGATACAAAGTGAGTTGCCAATAGGCTTACTGGAGAGTAAACTGGAATAAATGCAGGAGGGAGAAACAACTGAGAGAAGCTGATTCTATCACTATAATTGCTGGGAAACAAAACAATTGTAAAACATCAATAAATATTTAATTACATATTGATTGCTGCTAAAATGTTCCCTGGCTGAAAAGGTGTTTTAATAAAGTGGAATCAGTTCCTAAGCCATTCTAACCAGTCTTTTCCAAACGCAAATATTGACTTAAGGCTTTTTTATTTATTCACAGTTTAGTTAACGTGATTTTATTGCACAGAAATAAAGATAAAAGCTCAGTAAGGAAAAGGTAACAGAGGCAACATGAAAAATGGCCAGAAGTGGTGTGGTGCAGGCCTTCTGCTGCCTATGTGACAGTCTTCTTCCGCTTCCTGTGTTGCAGGAAAACCAGTGTGTGGTAAGTCACCAGGGACTACAGTAATAGCTACCTTCCTGTCCCTCTCTGAGGGGCTGCTCCATGTCCTCAAATGCAGCACACGCACAGTAGGAGGTGTGCTAACTACCAGCCTAGCGGGATGTAGGTACTCTTTGCCCAGCTCACACCCAGGGTATACATAGGAATGGTTGCCTTCAGCTACTGTCTCTGTTCCTGATACCTGAGAAAACTAACAAAAAATCTATTCCAACTATCATGTCAATGAGCATACATCATGTTTAACCCCTGAAGACTCCTGTTTCAGAGAAAGCTTACTTTACATAGTACTGCTTAATTCTCAGAGTAACCCCAAGCTTTTATGCCTGATGCTTAAGAGTGCCATTAGTATGGAAGTTCAGAACACAGAAGGACTTTATCCCATAATACTTAGTATTTCTTTGAAACTAGAAGAATGCATATAGTGATATTTTTCTATGGCATCAATCATATGGATATATCTAGGTGGTTTTATAAAACCTTTATTAGACTGTTCTGAGAAACCTTTTCTGCATTACTAGCTAAACAGAAGTACTTACTACAAAGGAAATGCAGATTCTGTACTTGCAGAGATCTAACATTTGGAGAAATAAGCAGCTCTGGATCACACAGAGGAACCAGTACTGTGTTCTCTGTGGTAATGAATAACAGGATATGTTGTAGGCACAATATTATAAATAAATAGTGAGCAATGCAATACAAATCTGTAATTCGATTTAGGATTTCAGCTGAAATTGCTATTTGGAGTTATAGATGTTGCTCTTCGGAGTTCAGTGCTCTGAAATTGAGTTACAGTCCAAGCAGGAACTGAGTCATGTGTAACAATGTTCTAGGGAAGCATAGAATAGCAGTCAACACTGGGCAAAATGTTATTGACAACAGCATATTTACTGAAAGAATAGCATTTGGTGGACATAAATGAAACGTAACTGAACTTATAAAAAAATGTCAGACAGAAAAACAAGAGGAAAAGAAAGTCAGCATTTCCATTTATTGATTTTAAAATGGCAACTTTATTTTAAAAACTATGTAGAAACAAACTGCAAAACGATTATTAAAAGGTCTCATGAGTCTGAAGCTAAAACATGACATTTTAGAGGGGAGAAAGTTGAATATTTCTCTTTGCCTCAGATTTTTTTTTTTCACTTTCCAAAATATCTCCTACATTTCTATTTCATTTTAAACCAAAGAACCACAGCTTCCCCTTTAGCCACTGAGCTGAGAGATCCCGTTATTTTAGTTACAATAAAAGCTGGTGCTTTTCAAAAGGAGAGAAGACTTTCTTCTTTAAATGTCACTAGCAATATTCTCCAAAAGAAAAAATGTTGTAGGGGTAAAATTTGAATTTAAACAGATCCTAAGAGGTCTAGATAAGAAGGAAAAAGAACAGTACAGCTGATGTCAACCTCTAACCTTGCCAGAACCTTCTGTTCAAAGGTTATGAACATATGAGAATCATCCAACAGCTTAGCTACGTTTCTGTATTAGTCATTTAGCCTAGCCTTTCTATACTTTCCAGGGGTTTACCTTAACCTTAATTCATTACTTTGCTGGAAAACAACTAGGACACATGAATACGAAATTTTGTTTGTAAGAAATGCCATGTCATGGTCAATTTCCTGATGTGCAGCAGAAAAGTAGCAAAAAGAAGGTGCAGAAAGTTATTCACATTCTATGCTGAAAAAATTCAAACACAGATTATTGTCAGAAGTTTATCAGCTATTCAGAATATTGTTCTCCCCTAACCTCAAATATTAAAATATTCATTCAATACTCAGGTATCCTAGATGCTTCACTGAATAAACAGAACTCCTGCTTTCCCTAAGATCATATCAATTATTCATATTAATTAATGAAATTAATACTTAAATATAACAGGATCTCACGATTATTCCAGTGCAGCCACCATCTCAGCGTTAGCTGTCTCCTTTCAAGGAAAGCAGAAAAAGTTTCCAGAGTTCATGCCACACACATGGTGTATTAAAGGCTGAGTTTAAGGCTGAAATGAAAAATGTCCTGCAGCCATCAAAAAATAGGCTTTGAGGAGGCTCCATTGCAGTCTTTCAGTACTTAAAAGGGTCTTTTAAGAAAAAGGGGGACAAACATCTCAGTAGGATCTGTTGCAACAAGACAAGGGGCAATGGTTTTAAACTAAAAAATAGTAAATTTAGACTGAATACAAGGAAGACAGTTTTTAAAATGAAGGTGGTGAAACACTGGAATACTCTGCCCAAGAGAAGTGGTAGATGCCCCATCACTTGAAGCATTCCAGATTTGGTTGGATGGGACTCTGAGCAGCCTGATCTAATTAAAGATGTTCCCACTCATTGCCAAGGCATTTGACCTATAAAGGTCTCTTGAAGCCCAAACCATTGTATGATTCTATGATAAATCCACTTATTCCTCACTGCTTGTCATGTTTCTGGAACTGAAAGACAGTCCCTGCACAAGGCAGTTTTCTGCTCTGCAGACATGGTAGCTCTGGATTTTTAAGCCACCATTAGACTGAGTAATGTGCTAATTGTAGAGGTAGGTCTTTATTTCATGGGACTGTATACTGAGGCTGAATTGATTAATTTCAGGAAAGTGCTTAGATTCCATGGTAGAAACTGTTAAATAAATAGGATTTTCAAACAGTAAAGAACAAAATTGTTTTCTTCTGAAGAACCTGCAAGAAATCCATATCCACACTAATTACCTGTTTTTCTGCCAACTGTTCCGGAAGGGCTGGTAAGACAACTTAATATACTGAAAACAAGGCTAAATTCAAAGAGCTTGACAAGATTATATGTCTTCACACACGTAACATTTTGTGTAACGGATGATTGTAACAACTGGAACCCTCAGCACAGGAAGGACATGGAAGCGTCGGAGCAGGTCCAGAGGAGGGCTACGAAGATGATCGGAGGGCTGGAGCAGCTCTCCTATGAGGACAGGCTGAGAGAGTTGGAGCTCTGCAGCCTGGAGAAGAGAAGGCTTTGAGGGGACCTGATAGTAGCCTTCCAGTATCTGAAGGGGGCCTACAGGAAGGCTGGGGAGGGACTATTGACAAGATCTTGCAACGACAGGACAAGGGGCAATGGGTTTAAACTGGCAGAGGGGAGATTTAGACTGGATGTTAGGAGGAAGTTCTTTCCAGTGAGGGTGGTGAGACACTGGCACAGGTTGCCCAGGGAGGTTGTGGCTGCTCCCTCCCTGGTGGTGTTCAAGGTCTGATTGGATGAGGCCTTGAGTAACCTGTACTAGTGGGAGGTGTCCCTGCCTATGGCAGGGGGTTGGAACTAGATGATCTTTGAGGTCCCTTCCAACCTTACCATTCTATGACTCTATGATTCCCAAATAACATGGCACCAAAAATTTAGGAGAACTATTGGTTCATTTTTTTGATGGAAGATAGGGAGAGAAGTCTCTTCTTAAAGCAGTCAAGTACCAGTAGGCATTGCTTCCTTTTTGTGGTTTGCTGGCAACCTTCTTCCGTGGTTCTAATGATAGGTCATAACCACTTTGTTAAATGTTTCAGTGACAGTAAACACAGCAGAAATAATTGTCTAGAATACTTTGTGCCTTAAAGCTCTTTCACTTGTGTAGGAAAATTGTGGTTAAATGCTATGGCATTTGGATGACCTTCCTTCTGCTGTTCCTTCCAGCTAATGCTAATACTCAATTGCAGTATAAATAAAGGCAAACGTTAGTGATAATAAACTTTCAAACTCAGTCCCTGAGTTGTTTATAGCTAGGTTGGTACTTGAGGGATCCAGTGCAATTTAAAAGACAATAAATTGAAACAAACTCACTCCATTTTGGAGGCTGTTTATGAACTCTTTTAATTTGGTGTCATATTTATTTGGGGAGAATTAGATTATCCTATTCATTAGATGCAGTGGCCAGTGATGAATGGAACAACATTCCACATCAATGGCATTAATTGAATCCTCGCAAGCACAGATAATACCCTTGCAGGAAGCAGGAGAAGATGGAAAAGTTCTCCAAAGTAGGTCTGCAAATTCTGCAGTGAAGAAGCGGTGCTGCTAGGTAGCCAGGATTGTTTGCGGCGGTTGAATGCTTTTAATGTTTTGTTGGACTACTTAAAGAGCAATTATGATCTCTAAGCATACAATTAAGACTGGATCCCCATGGTACTAGGCTTGGCACACATGCATGTTAAAGGGAAGCTCCTGTTACAAGCCTGAGTTTCAACACAAAAATCACACAGTGTATGGGACAGGTAACAGACAGAGCCAAGGGGAAAACAGGTGGTTTAGGATGTGATTTAATGACACAACTCAGCTACCTGTTGGCCTACCAGGCCTAGTGTGCTTACTTTACCACTTAACCTGACTCAGTGGTGAGTTGATTCCAGGGATAAATGAGCAGAAAATTTATCTCAGTATTTGTAGCCTAAGGTTGCAAATTTGTTTCAAGGAGTTGCCCAATAGCTCACAGATGATTAAAACAAGCTGTGCCACTCTCCCTGCCCTAACCTCTGTACTCTTGCCCTGTCTACCCACATGCCAGCCTAAGGAGCAAAAATTAGCTTAGCCCTTTTTTGTCTAGGAAGGGAATTGCAACAGCTTAATCTGATTCATATCCAAGGCAAAGGAGAAATCCCCTTCAGTGGGTAGAGAGCTCCTACTTCAGGCCAATGCTTTTCTGCTGTCTCGGACTTCTGCCTTGCCCTCATCATCAGACAGACAGTACTGCTACAGAGTAGGCAGCAGAGTGGACAGCGGAGAGGGTAGGGCCATGCCAGTCAGCCCTCCGGATTGCCTCGCTTGAAGTTTGACACTGCACCCATATACTTGCTTTTAAAAATGAAACTCCACCTCAGCAGCCGTAGGAAAGCTTTTCAAGTTCTCTTATTTAGGATCACCCATGGTGTCTGAAGCAGAGCCACATAAAGACTACAGGTCTCCTGAGCTGCAAATTAGTGCCATAATGAAACAGTTTGCCTCAGGGGAAATGTACTTTGTTTCAGAAGGAAGCCATTAATCAGAAGCACTGGCAGACCTTCCAGCAAAACTGATTTAAAGCTCATGTTTGTAACAACACTCAGATGATATTCTTCCAACTCATCAATATTACATGCTTGAGTCTGTGGAGCATTTCTCAGAAACGTGTCATTCTTCCAGGAAGCACGTCCTATTGATAGAGACATAAGCCACTGCCAATTTATCAGGGTATAAAGCAGTGTTCAAAAATAAGCATGAGCTTTTCATGCCAGTCCTCTCCGTTCTGTGCCTCTGCAATGATTCATGCCAGTCCTCTTTCAGATGAGAAGATATTTATTTATAAGCAAATTACTTTATTGTCAGTAAAAAGTGAAAGCTAGCCCAAGGCTTTGAAGGGTTTAGGTACACACAGAGTACACAAGCTTCATCAAATTCTGAGTTTCCTGGTTGGTTTTGTTCTTGGACATTCTAATGGCACAAAGCAGTCAATAGTGGCAAAATGGGTTGAAAAACTGTGCTCTGGGTGTATGAGACAAGATTCCTGGTCTCTGCATTCCTGATGAATCCTTTCCATGGCCAGCATGTTTCCAGTCTGCAGGTAACATCCTCAGCAGTATGGACATCAGGATGGTTCTCCTGGGGGAATTGACAGCAGTTAAAGGAATTTTTCCTGAGTTATTTGAACACATGCCCCAAATGCTCCTGTTGAGTAAAGGAGAAACACAGGGCAGCACAGCAGGAATGATGATCGCTCATTGAAAAAGGAGGTGCCAGGGCTGACTACTGGGAATGTTGATGACTCTGAGTTCTCCCATGGCATGGCCTCTGCCAGGGGCAGGAAGGCTGGAAGGCAATAAGTAACACTGTCCTCGTTTCACTGAGTCAGAAACAGAGATAAATGGCTGGTTCAGGGTCAACAGTGGAGCAGAGATCAGGACACAGTTTGTCAGAATTCCAGGCAAATCATCCACCTGGGGACTCCATCTCTTCTCTCTGCTTCTCTTTCACTATGTTTCTTTTTGATCTGTACTCTCAATATTGCAGTCCTGAGAAAGTCCTCTCAGCCAAGGTCTCAAAGAGGTTAAAGCAGTAATATCCACACTCCACAGAGGGAGTAACATAGGCATCTATAAAACTAACCATTTCAGAGCACTAATTTCATCAGAAAGCTAATTGCAAATATTGTATCTAAGAACATTTCCAGCCATCTGCAGGAAGGGAATGTCACAGTGCTTGAAAGGCATCATGTATTTATAACTGTGTCTTGCTGATAAATAAATCTAGTGCAGTGAGTTTTGGATGCTGCAATGACAGACATGCAGAACAAACATCTCTTGCTGTCCCTTAGAGATATTTACACAACACCTTCGTTGTGGTATCTGAATTCTTTCTTGGGTGTGTAAAGTCCTGTTGTATTTCACCTCTGGTTTAGGATATGAAACTGAGTGAATGTGGAGACTGCTTCTGCTCCCTGCAGCAGGTCTTGGCTGTTTCTATTGTCACACAGGAACCTTGTGATGCTGCAAGGAACAAAACAGCATCCTCCCAGTTCCAAGGCTGGTATTCTTCTGACTACATCTTCCTCTTTTTTTGTGGATCCAGGCAAATATTTGCAGTCTCTGAATAACTTTCATCAGAATCAATCCTAGAGATACACAAATGAGAAAGGGGCCAAGAAAAGGTAGATTTCTATCCCATTACCAAAGAACAGCAGCAATATCAAGTAAGTGGAAGTTTGTACTGTCACTGTCTTTGTGCTCTGGGTAAATTGAAATCCTCACTTCCTAGAATTGGAGATTCTGACAGACACCAAGTCTGATGGAAGGTAAGTGATTTTTATAAAATATACAGGGCAGGGCTCACCATGTGGTATAGCTTTGTCTGGCTTTTGACACTCCCTGAGTCAGGCAATGCAGCTTGAACTCTAAAAGGAGCCTGTAGCTGTGGCACTATTTGTGCATCTGTCTACTTGGAACCAGCTTTGTTGCTTCTGGGGAACTGAGTTTTGATGCTTGGACTGTCTCACATAGCTCTCAAAGAACATTTGTTTGTAACCAGACCCTTTCGAGGATGTGTATAATGCATAAATTAAGTTACTTATGCTTACTTTTTTTCCTCCTGTGTAAAAGTGACCTCTAAGGACCTAACAAGTGAAGACACCTGATGAGGTGTTGTGCTGGTTTAATACAGCCAGCTCTCACAAGCACCCCCTCTCTCCCCACACAGATGGGAAGGAAAGGTGTTGGGCCATGGAAAAAAAAATCTGAGTTGAGATAAAAAGAATTTAATGACATAATACAGTGCATGTTTACCTTAGCCTATTAGCACAGAAGCCACAGAATCCAGTGGCCTCACCCTACCCCCTGGCCTGCAGTGCCCCCCCCAGAGGAAAAGACCAGCATCCCGAATCAGGAAGCCCAAAGCAGCAACTGTAATAGGAAGCCTCTCATGTTCCCATCTGAACCTCAAGCCCCATGATACTCTGCTTCAGCCAGCACTTTTAGTTTGAAGCTGTCACGATGGCAGCATGGTATTGAGTATCATCAGCAGAGTCAACTCAACCCATGACAGGTGGCCATAACCTGCAAGATATCCCTTCCACACACCAGTTAAGTAGCTGTGTGTCTGCATATAGCCTGTAGGTTTTGTGAGTTGTGAGCCAAGGAATTGTGAGTTTGACAACACCACAAGTTCTGCTTTGCAAGATCTAGCAGTCCTTTAAAGAGAAATCAAAATTATTTCAAAAAAATATTTGTTAGTGAGTTGGTTTAATGAGAGACATCCTAATAGCAAGGGGCTTTTTAAACACTTGTTATGACCATTCCCTCATGTGATGGTCAATGGTGACATATTATGAAGCCTCAAGAGTTTGTGGTGAGAGAAACTACCTAACAAGCACAGCATTTCTATCTTGGGGGCTGGGTGAAGTTATTACAACCAGGCTTAAGGCTAAATAATCCCAGAAGTCAAGGCATTCAGACTGAACTTGCAACATACTTCTTAAATGTTTCCCATTTTCCTCTAGAGTAAGCCAGTTGAGAAAGCATACTCATATTTCTTGGCAATCCTGTGGCTATCAATGTTGTGTGCAAAGGAAATTGAAACCTTACCGCAGAAATAGCACACTTCAAAAGGATTTATTAACATCCGAGCTTGTCTAGGCTCCTGTATTGACAGGTGATTTGTCTGGACAGATTCAATGATAGGACTGAACACCATGGATTCTGCTGACATTCTCTTGGATTGCTAGGGTCCAGTTAACATTGTCTCAAGATCATGACCTATGGCCAGAGGAGAGAGCTGCACAAAATGTTATTTTCCTGTTGACTTTAATAAGAGGTGTGGAGGCTAAGCACCTCTAATAATAAATAAGTGTATGTGCATAAAGTGCTTGTCATAGTAAATAGTGGTAGATGCTGAGTCATAGCAATGTGAAGGGACCCTCCAGAGTGATCTGCCAGTGCAGGCTCTGACACAACACTAGCTGGGTCCTACTTCTCCTATAGATTATGTTATATGTCTCCTATAAGCATATGCCACAGGATTTTTTTTTTAACTTCCAAATGAATGACTTGCATGTAAATACCAGAACACAGTTGGAAAAGTGGTTTCAACTCCACAGTCTTGACTATGCTCTGACAGCTCTGCTTCTCTGGTTTGTGTTTCTCCTGTGCTGTTGTTTAGGGCAGAGACCAGACAGCTATGCGGAATGAAGTCTGCTTCTACTTCTGCCCTGGCACAGCCCAGGCTATGTGATCTGAAGATGTTGGTGTTGTCAGTGAGACTTTTTTTAAAAAAACCCCAATATATTAATTAAAAATGTCTTTGAGTCTCATTTATAAGATTGGTAATACTGGTAACCACATATACTGTGACTGGATCTTAAATTCTGTATGTGTGTCAGTCCTGGAAAGATGATCCACAGAGATGACATGGGTTAGAGACAGTTAAACTAAAGCAACACCCAGTCTCTCAGCCTGTATGAGCTTGTCTTGTGCACCCTCATTGCAAATATTCCTGAGTCTGTGTAGGAATCAGACTCCACTCAGGGTTACAGTGCAGAACTTAAAGACTCTATATCCATGCAATACTGAATAAGCAGAAATCACAATATCTCTATAGCACTCAAGTACTCAGACATGACAATGTTGGGACAATTAAGAGAGATGTAGAGAGTTGTTTATTCCTTGGAATAATTATTTGTGGTGGAATTTATCATTTTTCTGTTCAGTGATAGCTCACTAGCTCATGGCTGTTTACATATATATTCAATCAGTTTTTATTAACTGACACTTCTGGGTATTTGAGCCTCATCTTTACTCTTTTCTGCTCTTTGGTCACTAAGAGGAAAGGAAAAAAAAAAAGTTATTCCAATAACTAAATTTGTTTGTTAAGATTTGTTTATTCAACTCTCGCTACATACTAAGAGTTACTTCTCTACAGTGCTGTGTAGGACAAACTGAAAAAGAAGGCTGTCATGCTTCACTGTGATCCAGAGAGGAACTGAGCCAGACAAATGAAATTATGCAAGCTGGAATATGAACAGTATCCAAAACACACAGTAGGAATTCCCTCTGGCACAGTAGCACTCAAAAAAACTTGCCATACATTTGCAATAACTACAAAGGGTCAGGATCTCAGCTTTACAGCTCATTGGAGAAAATAGACTTACTCGTTCATTCTTACTAGTACTTCTATCAGAAATGGCTTCTGGTGCTGCATTTTCCTCAGTATGAAAAAAGTCCACAGTGTCAGTGTAGGAAAGAGATCTTTTTTTTGGGAACTTACGAAGCCAAAGTTCAGCAAAGGGTACTTTCCCTGCCTTTGATGTGTAACTCAAACCTTTGTATTAAAAGCTTCTGTATAGCACACTTTTGGGTGCATTTGTGATTGCTTGCGGCAACTCTAAATGCTGCAGCAAGTCTGCCAAGAACAGTCAAAGTATTTCTTCCAAATTACATGCTAAGTACCTTCTGTGTTATCATAATCTTGTCTGCATTATTGGTATGGTGCAAAATTTTTCATTTCCTCCTCTGAAAGTTTGTTTAGTTCTCCCAAATGTCGTTAAACAGATGTAGTACTTTATCCAAGAGCTGATTGTGTTTCAACTCTGGATAAAGTGATTCCTGTAAACAAGGCTTGCAAAATGCTTTCTGTCTGAACGGAACTATGGGTCGGTTTTTATTACATGCTATTATTATAATTATAGGATCTTCTGCTTAATCAGGATGTGCTTAATTAGGATAGCCATTTAATTGGGACATCTCCCAAGGAACCAATTTAGTTTAATGTTATTAGTACTATCTAATCAGAGTAGTTTAGGAAAAAAATTTACTTTTAAAATATATGACCCCAGTAGAGAAAAAGATAAGATGATGTTTTACTGATCAGATGCATCCAGTCCATTCCCTAAAGATTTGGATTGCAGCACTGCTCAAGCAGCTTGCAGGGATCATCTCCTTAAAGTAACAGAAGACAAGTATGATTCCTCTGTTGTGAAGGACATGACCTTCACTCCTGCTGTTGGCAACCATGTCCTTACACCAGAATACTCTGGCAAATTAGACCTATGAACTTCTTCTTGTACCCAGCAGGGGAAAATGTCTCCAACTGAGATGAACAGCAAAAGAGAAAGTATCACCACTTGTAACCATGGAATTATCTGCAAGGTTATTAAACAAAGCAACAACAGGTCTTAAAAGAAGAGTTTCAAACAAATTCCCAATGAAACTGTTTGAATTTTACTTCATGTTTTTGTAAAAAGAGTCTGTTCTGTCTTAAGTTTTGCAGATAATGTCATTGTGGTTATACACTTCAGCATTACTCAGTAAGATACCACAAACAAAAGCTTCTGTTGCGGGTGAACGGAATCATGGAATTTTGGCCTAAATTTCAGTAGGAAGCTCAAAGGCATTTGCTTCTGTGAATCCATCCTGGCTTGTGAGCTAATATGGCCCCAGATGGGCAATACAAGCTTGCAGCTGAACTAGGGCTATTTGCAGCTTCAAATACTACTGAGAAATACTAGTTAGAATGAAAGGAGGGGGGGGGGGGGGGGGGAAGGAAAATCAGGGGATAGAATTCCATTGGTGTAAATCAGTGACATTCCATCACAACTGGTGAAAACATACTGATCTTCAGTTGATAAAGTTTGTAGCTTAAGGTAGTGAGATGAAAAAGTGATGCATTTGCTTGTTGAAAGCAGCACCACTGGGACAAGACTGTCTAGATGTGATAGAATTCACATTCATGGAGGTACTCAAAACCCATCTGGACATGGTCCTGGGTAAATTGCTTATAGTGACTCTGCTTCAGCTCAGGGGTCAGATAAGATGAGCCCCAGAGCTCCTTTCCAGCTTCAGCTGCTCCATGATTCTATGATGTTTCTGACAACACTCTTCTCAGAATGGATAAAGAACAAAGAGACTGAGGGTTTAGGTATGAACAGTACTGACTTTGAAGCTCCTTAAAGAAACTCCAGACCTTAACTTTTTTCCATACTACCAGGTTGCTGTTTCTTGTGGTAGTATAACTAGCTACAGGTCCACAGCATTATGCAGATCAATGATAAGACAAGGTTAAAAATAATACATTTTCTGGTTTTAGAATATTTTTCAGTGTTATTTTTAAACTCACACAAATTTATCTATCCGGTTCCCAGCTCTGCTGGAATGTACTGTCACAACACATCGGATGATGAACTAGTGGATAGGGAGAAAGATGGAAAGAGACCAGCAGGATTCCTGCATCCAACTGACTTAAGCCAGCCTTTGCTGGAAGCAGCAATATCTGTTATCTGATGCTAATTAATTAGGAAAGTCTTCAGCTAACTATACCTCTTGGGTACTCTTCTTATGGGGACAGACAGAATATATAAAACCACATACGCTTTCTTTTGGTGCAGCTGAGGAGGACTAGTGGCTAACCAAATAAGAATTAAAATTGCCTGAAAGTATATCCAGCAAGTTCTGCACAGGTACTTGCTCCTCAGGGGCTGGTTGGCTCATTAGAACTACAGACCCTGCAATAAATTAATTCACCCAAACTAAGTTAATTATAAAATTCAAGTGATTCCCAAAGAAAGGGAATTGTTCTAATTATGTGACTGCCCATCCTTATTCAGGTCACTTTGTACAGCCCTATCTCATTTCTAGTACTCATTCCCTGAGTCTATTCTGGATTGAAGATGCTGGGGCTGCAGTTTTCAGAGATTCAAATATGATTAAGGTAGAAGTTGATAATTGAATAGAGTGCTGGTGTTAAGATTAGGTTCAACACTTATCTCTTGTACAAACTCCATGTATGACATCGGCCTGTCACATTGAGGCTGACTTTATTGTTAGACTTAGATGGAAGTTAGACACCTACAGTTCCAAATGGGATCCTCAGAGATCTTAACCTTAGACCTCTACTTCGTGCTACTTCCCTGGTTCACCTGGAATCCTGCCATGGTCACACCCAAAATCCTCTTACTCTCATCACCACCAATGAGCTGTGATTCTGTGATGGTAGTAATTTAAAATTAACAAAGGATGCAACATAGATATTTTTTTCCTAACAGTGATTTGTTAGCCTCTATTAAAACACTTTACAGTGTTTTAAATGTCTATTAAAACACTTTACAGTGAACAGACGTTATGAATGTTTGATTGTTTGGACTTGTGTTTGGTTTTTTTCTTTTAAAAGTAAAGTTTGATAAAGAATGGATGTTCCTGGAAACATGCTTCTTGTTTCCTTACCTCTTGTTAAAATATTTACAAAGAGAAATAGTAATCATAATTTGCTCTTAGTATAAAATGGAAGATTGCCACTGATAAGCACACGTAAAATAAGCACCACAATGATTATTTTAATTAATTCCCTAAGCATAATAAGAGACTATGGAGGAAAAAAAGTGAATGCAGCCAGGTGAAGGTTAATGTCTTAAACCTGTACCTCATGCCAAAATACTCTCTCTGTATGCACAGGTGCCTGCTATCACCTCTTTCATGTGAATTCTATTTGATAAAAGTGATACTGAACTAAGGTGGCTGAAATAAAGGGACACTCTTCCTTCTTATACTTAAGCTGTTAGCTGTTCTATACTACACCAAATCATACAATGTACGAGGAGTCCAGATCATAGAATCATAGAATGGTAAGGTTGGAAGGGACCTCAAGGATCATCTAGTTTCAACCCCCTGCCATAGGCAGGGACACCTCCCACTAGTACAGGTTACTCAAGGCCTCAACTGAGTATACTGAATATATATTGAGATACAGCAGTGCATTCCTGTATGCACTGTAGTACTTTTTTATATTCTTCCTAGAGAAGCTAATGTGTTATGCTCTGCTAAGTATGCCATAGTACAAAGCCTGAAGACAAAGCTACTTCTGCTCCTGACAATTTCAAGCAGCATTTTTTACTGCATTCTACCTGTCTCCAGAACGAGAGACTGGTTTTAATCTTTGTAAGTTGTTTCTTGGAAACTGTTGAATTACAGATTTGGATTTTCTTAAGGAATTATTTATAAACAGAGAGTGTACATTTGTCCCATATCTCAGATCCTGTGAAAGCATGTAAAGGTTTGTGGTTCAACATACATATGTGTGTGTGTATACATTATATATATATATATATATATATATAAAACTCTGAAATGTGTTGTGTATTGTTGATCTAACTGATTGTGGTTTGTGGACAACTGAGCACTGAAAAATCTTTGAAGCAAAAAGTCTCATGTTGTCCTCATTTAAAGCTTAAACTCTGCAAATCTGCAGTGTAATACATTGATTTTGCTGCACAAAAAAAGCAACCATGAGCTGGATCAGAGGTTTGATTGCAAATATTTCCTGTTACTCTGAGTACAGGTAGAATACTTCCTTTGATTTCAGCTAAATAATGCCTTGCTTCCTTCTTGCAAATAGTAAAATACACCTTATTTAGAATCTCTATGCCGTGCTGTCTGTAAGCAACCCTTAGACAGAATAACTACACTGCCATGAAGCTTTTCGTTGCAATGGGTGGAGAATATATTCATCCTATTAACACCCGTGTTTCATAGGGTGTTTCTGAGGGGCAAAAACTATATTAGCAGTTTGTAGATGTATTCTAGGGAAGATTAGATTGCTTGGTGTGAAATTGTGTGTGCCTCTGTGCACTATGTCACGTGCCATGTGGTGGCTGGTGGACAAGTGTGTTTTTATGAAAGGACGCTTCATGATGTGCAGCAGTGTAGCTGTATTTCTGATGGACTTGAATGTTGAATTTTGAGTGGAACTGGTGGTGTTAGATGATTTCATCATCTAAAAATTTTAACCACAGTGCCAGGCAGCTTCTGGTATCTTCGAATCCTGTGAGCCTTGTCTGTGGTATATATGGTTGCTGTTCAACAAAGTATTTTCTATCATGTGGGATGAATAGTATAACACTATTTAACCAGCAACATAAGACTATTTAACAACCTTTTTGTATTTTTAAAAAATTTTTTTTTTTTTTTAAAAACATGGATGGTAAGGTCTCATCAATCTAAGTTCTAAAATAATGTATCTCTGGAATTCAATTTCATCTCAGTTTTCTACCATATAGTCTCTTTACTACTACTAGGCTTCGTGTTCACCAAACGTTTAGTGGAAGAACAACAAAACAGTTCTGAGGCCTAATGAGCATTATCTGGCAGGAAAAGGCATTATACCAAAGTATAAATCTCAGCCTTATTCTACTTATGACTTCCTGAGTTCAAAGAAGTGACTTTGTAAAGCAAGCTGAGAAAGTGAGGGAAGGTCATAAAAGCTGCATGTCTTTTGATGCTCATAAAATGTAAATTTGTATTACCAATGATGTTAAGCGACAACAGTCTCCATTGAAATCAATACTGGCCTTAAAATCAGACCAGTATTTAATGAATTAGAAATTGTAAGGAAATGACCATAGAAGAAATGTCAGGTAATTTTGTGAGAAGACACACAGGTCGAAGTAAAAGACTATTGTAAGTTGTCCTTAGGATGCAAGTCATAATTGACAAGAATCTCTCTTATGATGTCATGCTTCATACAGTGCGTCCACTGCATTTTCAAACAGCAAACATATTGTGCAGACCCTAACTGACCGCTGTCACAACAGCATTACTGACCTCTGTTGATTATTACATCACATTTATGACATACAACAATACACCAGGCAAGTAACAGATACTGCTGCTTCACTTCTCCGTTGTATGTGTGAATGCAGCATGACCCGATTACCGCATGACCTGTGATCACTTCCTCTGTTTGGTTTCTGTCAGGGCAACTAATCCAAGACAGTGGAATTTCCCAATTCTTTCAACCCAGTCAGAGCATTTCTGAAGTTCAATGACATTTTGGTGAACGCCACACAGTGCTTTACATCTCATCAACCTTGCTTACTTTCTGTTTGGGTTTTGTGACAGCATGCTGTGTAGGACCCAGTTTTCTGTGCAATCTGGAAAGTCCATGAAGATGTCCTGGGTTGAATCTTTGATACTGTGCTCTCCTCCAGTTGTCTGTGCTGCACCACTGTCTATCCTCAAGAACAATGCATCAAGTATTAATCCTTCATACATCAATGACTTTTAGCCTGTTTTCTTTTGATACACACTAGATGAGAGCTATGTCTTATGTACTTTCTACTATGAATACTATGCCATTTTACAGAAGTAGGCCCAGAGAAGCACATACAGACAGTATTATTTTATTTGTTATTATTAGATTTCTCATAGCGTGCCAATTATATCACAACATAAATTTATTTTCTTGCACTGGAAATCTTATGATCTTCCTTCAACATGTCACAAGAGGCAGGATTATAAAAAGCTTTAAAAAAAAAAGGCAGGACAAAGCCTTAGAGTTCTGCATATTTCATCCTTGTTTTTGTAACTCTCTAGCAGAACTTTATAAAAAAACATATTCAAAAGAATTACTGTATACAATGAATGCAAAAATGCTTGATCCTTCTTAGATATGAACTTTATTTGTTATTTACAAATGCATAAGATGTATGTAAGCTATTTCCACTGTGCTACCCTCTGCTGGAACCAAAAAGACATTGGCCCCCTTGGTTGCATTAAAAACTCAAAGCTACAAATACAATGACTCTTTCAACCCACCAGGCATAATTGCATCCAGTCTTTTGCCTTTGCCTTCTAAGGGAATGGGGAACAGTTGCTAGAGCAGGTCTTTACTAGCAGCACAGTATCCTCTACTGCATTTGTGCACAGCTGCATAAGCTTTGATGTCTGCACAGAATGAGGAAATGATGATAAAGACATCTTTCCTGCAAGGTTATTTGTGCCGACACAATGACTAGTGTGCACCTAAAGACAGGACTCACATGTGGCGTGGATATTTAGTCCTTTTGAACTTAAAGGATAAACTTGATAAACCTTAGAGTAAAGCAAAGGGATGGGGAGGAATACAAATTTAGTTATCTAGGAAATTTTGGAGGTTGAAAAAACATATGCCTCAGGATGGTATGTAAGTAGATGGGTAGGCAGCAGCTGCTTGCGAGTTTTGAGGATCTGCAGTTTTGCAGTTAGACATATTGGTGTGCTTTGGTGACTTTCAGTGCTTAAATTCTTTAGTTTATCTAGTCCAATGTCTGCTAGCAATAAACAGTACTTGACCCCAAACTTGAGACTTCCCTTAATCACTCAAGGAAAATACATCTGTTTGTATCACTCTGGGTTACTGTAAAGTTGGATCCACTTGCTTTGCTTATTTACTTGAGATCATGGATAGAAATGGCCTCATGAATTACAGTTAAACCAAGAGTAAGACTGCAGTGATATTTCCACCCTTTGCAGGAAGAACTGGAACCTGATGCACAATGCCAATGCATAGCTCCACTGGCAGGCCTCTGATTTACTGCAAGTACTCTACCAAGAAGTTTTCACTTTAAACTAACGACAAAGATGAGTTCATAGAAACACACATTCTAAAGGTAATTGTGTTTCCATTAAGGACCATTCCAAGGTGCTTGAAAGGATAAGCAAATAAGGTTATAAATCAGATAACCTATGTTCTTGTTTAGCAGAGTATTCTTACAATAGTTTGACACACAGTTAATTAAGTGTTGGAATTATAAGTAGTGCAGGAAACAGGCAGAATTAGTCAAGATTAATTGTATGCAGTTAATCCTAAATACAAAACCACTACAAGGTTTAAGCACTATCTGAGTCCTCAAATAATACAACACTGTTTTGGTATAAATCAAGCTGATGAGGAGTGACTATTTTTTACTACTTAGCATCACGTGGCTGTAACTGTAGCAATTCCAAGCTGCATGTAAGTTAAAAAGAGAGTCTTCTTGTTCTGTGTTTTTAATAGCCTCAATGTCCAGTTTAGAAATTAAATTGCATACAAATAAAAGAAGGAAAATAATTTCTCATCATACTCTGGCAAATAACAAAGATAAAGTGAAAACATAAGCCCATATGACAGAAGTAAAAATGCCAGATAATTGAGGAAGACACAAAAGGTAATCACACATGAACTCTCTTACTGAGATATACAGGTTCTGCCCAGGGTTAGAAAGGTGGGCTGCATATTAACAGCTTCTGCCTGAAGAATCTGCACACAGGAATTCAAGTCTGTACTCAAAACTTTGTCATTGATTTCTGCACATGCAGCTCATGGCAAGGAATTAACTCCCATTTCTGCCAGCTGAGAATATGATCTCATATTTGTTGATAGATCTTGTTACCATATAGCATAAGTTTTTGGTCTTCTCTTCAGATACATAAATCACAGGAATAATTTTTCCACACATAGCTGTTCATCAGTTGGTCTAATTAGAGAGTTTCTAGTTAAAGGATTTATGAGGCATAACTACTCATTGGATAGCTTCAACTCAATGCAAACTCATTGACTGGTATGAGTAACCACTGCTTATCATAGCATAACTCAGGACATTACCTCAGGTGGTCACCTAGTACAGTCTTCTGCTAAGATGAAACAGTTCAGGACAGAATATGGTTCTGTATTTCCATATTTCCTTTAGTATTGACCTGCTTGGGTTTTCATTTACACTTGCTGCTACCTTTTTTAAAATCTATTCCTCAGTATGGGCTTCTTGGGCATACCTGCTTCTTGGTTTCTCAGTAATCACTGAGCAGCATCTCTGGCTCCAGCATTTAAAATGAGTTTATGGTTTGTAGGTTTTGTGAAAATATACTTAAAATGCCAAAGGTGTGAAAAATCACAACCCTTGCATTAGCAGAACAATGGATGATAGTACTATTTACATGTAGCTTGGCTTCAGCCTTACAAGGATTCCACATGTGTATTTTCATTGACCTTGTACTGGTTAGTTGGCATTGCAACTCCATCTCTGTCGCTGATGCCAGGAAGTGGGACTGGTGTCTGACATCTGGTTTTATTTTAACAGGACACAGAAGTCCTCCATGCATATGCTTATTCTTGTTTCTTTGGGGGAAAAAAAGTCATCAGCATGTTTTCATGCCCATTCTGATCTTCTCAGTGAGATGCTTCATGATTAAAGTACCAAGGAGCTACTGCAGCAGAAGTGATATCTTGTTACCAAGACCTGGAAAAACACCAATAATCCAGTTGCCTTGTACCATTGTGGTATGCAGCTTCAGCATTGCAGAGCTTTGTGATTGACAGCAGCAGGAATTGAGAAGTCAACCAGACTCATTTCCATATAGACCTACAACAGTTTTTCATTTGCTTAAAAAAAGCTCTCAGGGTCATCACAGTATGTTTCATGAGTTTAATCCATCGGTAACATTTGCATTTGCCACCATTCCTCAGCAAATAACTCATCTTTATGTACTAGAGTCATTGTTCTGTGTGTCCATTTGTAGGTGCAGTGGCTTTTCCCAAGCCTGCATGACAGAGACAGAAGTTTCATACAAACATCCAGTTGTTTGACATGAATTCTACCTACTGAAAGTTTACTGTTGCCTAATGGGCTGTGAGAGTTGGCAAAGCACAAATTTTATGTATTTACATTCTCTGTCCCACTACTGTGTCAGTCATGCATGAAAATCTTACTAATACTGAAAACCAGAGAGAGTTCTCTCTATTGCAAATGTTGCAGGAACTCTGGGTTTCTCACCAGAGCCATGGTAGAGATGTCAACGTAGCTGATGAACCCTGTGTCAGTCTATGCGCAGCCAGAGATGAGTTACTGATCTGTTACAGCAGCCACATACGTGTCAGCCCAGTCGCCTCAGTGGCTGTACCATCTCACTGACGTGAACAACTTGTGTACCGTAGGAGCTACTGCATGCGTCTACGACTTTCTTTTACCTGTCCTTCAAAACATCAGGCAGTAGTGGGTTTCTGTTCACCTGCAGGCATCACCACTTGCTTTTTATACCTACAGGTAACATTTGGTGTGTGGTGTCAGTGCACCCCTCTGAGGTGTTTTCTTCTAGCTAGATAGAATTATGTCTGCAGTTCAATGTCAATGAGCCCTTAGAAATCTCAGTTTGCATGGTGGATAAAGGCAAATGATCATATTCTTCCATTGATGCAGTTAATGAATTATGCTGGCAGCTCAGGATTAGTGACTTAACTTCTTTCTTAAAGTTGCTGTTTAGGAAACCATAGATAACAGGGTTGACACAGGTAGAAGCCATAGCTACCAGGTGGCACAAGGAGAAGATCAGATTATGATGGCAAGGTGAAATAATTTTGTAATTCCAGTCCACAATGGTGTTGAAAACATGCAACGGTAGCCAGCAAACAGCAAAAGCAGCAACCATAGATGCTAACAAGATATTTATCCTTCTCAGCTGAACTGCTCGGTTGCTATATTCGCTCTTCTCAAACATGTCCTTTCTCTTCTGTAGACGTAAGTAGATACGCAGGTAGCAAAGTATAATGAAGAATAGTGGGATGCAATATTGTAAGAGCAGCAAAGTGGTGGTGTAGATCAGCCTGTGCTGCTCTGAAGGCCATGAGTCAATGCATATGGCCTTGTCAGTGGAAAAATTCATGATGTGGGAGAGCTGCTCGTACAGATCATTAGACAAAATGGATGTGGTCAAAAAGGGCAGGGACATGAGACATGCCAAAGTCCAAATGACTCCAATTCCCAGATAGGCTTGGGAGATACTTGGCCTCCAGCCAGTTGGGTTTATGATGAGCTGGTGTCTTTCCAGAGCAATAAGGACAAGGGAAAGAATTGACACTGTCACAGACGTGCACTGAGTGAAGGAGGTCATTTTGCACATAACTTCCCCAAATATCCAGTAGTCCATCATGGTGTAAACAACAGTAAAAGGCAGACAGACAAGACACATAAACAAGTCTGAAATTATTAAGTTGGAAATTAGGATATTGGTTACATTGGCCTTTTCCTTCTGCCTGGCTATGACAGCAATAAGACAGATGTTTCCAACAATGCCTAGGACAGTCTCCAGACTGTAAGACGTGGCTAGAAAGACAGTAAGGTCAGCGATGTTCCTGCACTGATTAGAAATGTGCACAGGCAGGCTTCGGTTTGAACTCCAGTTCTTACTGTTCAGGAAATGAAAACCATCATTAACAGCCCTTGTCTTGTTCATCCTGAACTCCAAAATATTATCCAAAAAAAAGTGGTAGTCAAACAGAGTTGGGTCTTCAGGAACCAGCCTAAAGAAAAAAATAAAAAAAGTTTTATCTTGTAATGTTTGGCTGTGGAAGATCTGGGTACATCTGCAAAGGAAGGGAAAAAGAGATTGCTTAGTTATGCTGAGGAATTAGTCAAAAGAGTAGGAGGGCAGGTAAGGAATTAAACACCCAGAATTCTGTGTATATTCTGTAGCTGCATTTTATATAGTTGATTAAATCATAAAATAGAAACCTTTTCTAAGCTGTGGTATGGATGTCTGTGCAACTCTATTGACTTACCACAGTATCACAGTATCACCAGGGTTGGAAGAGACCTCAAAGATCATCAAGTGCAACCCATTACCACAGACCTCAAGACTAGACCATGGCACCAAGTGCCACGTCCAAACGCGCCTTGAACACCTCCAGGGACGGTGACTCCACCACCTCCCTGGGCAGCCCATTCCAGTAGCCATGGATGCTCTTTACTCATTTTGAAGTTGTCCCATGGATTTAAGAACATCTGAACTTGGTACAATATGTTGAGCATCGTTAATGTGGTAGAGAGGTCTTTCCAGAAAGCTGCATAAAAAACATACTCAGGAGTAAAGTTTGTGTGTAAATCTGTTTTCACAAGGTTCTAATGTAAAACTGAGGAGAAGACATGCTGTGGGCCTGCATTTACCTTCAAATGAGCTAAACATCAGTGTGAAAAGTAATGCATATGAAGTGCATAAAGCAAACACTAAAATATCTTATGTGAATTAATCTGCGAAATGCATTTGTGATTACAGCCAGAATCTATATTTGCTTGAGGCAATCACCACACAAGAATTCAGGCTCACATCCTCAGGAAGGGATAACACATGGTAATTTTGAAAACATCTAAAATAATTCAAAAACATGTTAACATTTTCAACTTCCGTATGGTTATGATAGGTCATAGAAACTTCTGTCCAAATTTCCCTATTCTGGATGAACTCCATTTCCCTTGAAGCACAGATGTCTCCTTCTGGGTGAATAATGTGGGCATCACAGGATTTATCGGAAATATTGCTCACTTTCCTGATTTTGAAGGGAGGGAGAGATTTTGATAACGTCCCTTAATTCCTTATGAGAAGCTTCTTACCGATCTCTATTCTCACTTGGTATAATTTTGCTTTATTTAACCAAGTTAGTTTAAGCACTGAAATAGTATGTGGCATCCACTGGATGCACAAGCAGATAGATCTGCTTCTTAACTACTGCTGCAAACCCCGAGTTGGGATTTTCAAAGATGCCTCAGACAGCTGAACTCATGGTGTTAATGGAGCTGCAGAGTTTTGGAAATCTCAGCCATAGGACTGCCTATGCTCTACCAGATGGCTCCTAGGAGGCTGTTGTGATCTTCCATAGCCAAACTTGCTTTATAATCCTGACTCTGGAGTCTGAATCGTCTATGTTCAAGAATCAAAGAGAGAAAAAAATAAAAAAAGAAAGAGAAATCTGACTGCTGGGAGTTCTTCTCAGGCCAGAGACAGTTTCATGCTGTACAAATGCTTGTAATGTGGAAAGTAAATAAATACTCAGGGAACGACACTATTTACCCATTGCATGACCCTTTCCTCAACCATAAAATGGCACTCAAACAATTTTGTGGGGTTGTGGAAAAACTTCTGAGCTTCAGAAAATAGTAGTGGTGAAGTTATGAATTATATAAATAAAATGGTATAGTGAGCTCATTGCTTTGTTTGAGTAGCATTACTGCTGAGCAACTGCATGCATAAGGGTAACCAGTAGTGTGCAAAAAAAAGTGCTCATCATCTCACAACTTTTCGTTTGCTTTGTCTTTCTCTTCATGGGTTGTGTTGTATGCTTCTAGAGATGCTGCCTCTCAGGAGCTGGTGAAAGCAATAGTACAGAGTAAATAAAAAGATGTTTAGGGAACATTCTTGATTAGCAAAAATTAGTACAGTCAGTTCTTTGGTTGCTTTGCTAGGCATGTTGATTTATCTAGCTGTATCTATCATCTAGCTGTATCTAGGTCTGTGCCAGGCAAGACAGTCACACAAATAAAACACAGTGTCTTTGTCCTCTTATGGTCCTTTCACTTCCTCAGTAGAAGATGGAAAAATAAACCTTCCAAATCATGGACATAGGTATGATACTTTCTGTCCACTTTTTGTGTTGTTACTCAACACGTGTGAAGAGATTGCCTCTTCTTTTAGTTCCGTAAAACATATCAATGGCAATGTATGGATTGCATATGGGTTGGGCATGGTGGTCAAATTCAGTGTGACAATGGATACAGGATGAAGAACCATCACCCAGATCCCTAGATTTGAATGATTGCTGTTGAGGAGTGATGCTGCAAACATAACCAAGCACAGGGATCAGAACCTCACAGTAATATTTTGTAACAGTCAGAGAACCTCAGTCTTGGCATTTGGACAGGAAAAACAGACTTTGCTGTAAATAAACACATGAGCTTTTCACTATAGTCCCAGCCTAGTGTCCTTAGCTACAATATCCTCAACAACAAACATATGGTTCTCTTTTGTTGTTTGAAAAATATGTGCTGAGTTATTGCAAACATCTGTGTCCCACAGACTAAGCCCCCTCAAGGGTCCCAGACACTTTTTGGGCATGCTGAGGCATCAGTGAGAAAAAACTAATAATGCTGGAGTGAAAATACAGATCACAAAAGCAATGGAGCCACCTGAAAAGCAAAAGCCAGATCCCACAGTTTTTCCCAGGAGGAATGCCAAAGGCAGAGCATGTTTGTGTGTTTGTGACAGATAGCAAACATGGTGGGGACAAAAAGCCTATCTGAAAGCTTTGCAGTGTATTTTGTTAGGTTAGAAGCTCCCTCTTTTTTAAGACTTTGCATTCCATGATATTTCCCACGAGGTAACTGTAAAGCATTTCTTCAACATTCATTCTAAGGATACTGACCAGTGGCAAACAACAAATTAACACCGTCTTATCACATAAGAGGGGTTTGAGAGAGGGAGATAAGAGTTGACTTTTCTGGTGTCTCAAGGAAACCTGTGGTATGCTATGCACTACTTAAAAATGCCTGACAACCTGATGTCTTGGGAAAAGTCAGAGCCTAGGTAACCTATGTCCATAGTTCTCCGTATCTCTCACTTTGGTAACTATAATGTAAGAAGCACTTCTGCAGCAACAGAAAAATAAGCGTCGTGATGATCTTATGTATTCTTGTACTGCAGATTCTCAAGGTTAATATCTGCCAAATGCTGTGCTATCTCAAGGTATTTGATTGCCACTCAATTTGGTCTGAACTAAGTCAGTAATCAGGATAGGTACAAATTCTCTTTAGACATTTAATCAAATGTTAGCTAATAGAGTGAATCACCAATGCAGTGGGAATGAGAGAGGTAGTCCACTCACTGTATTGAAGATCTATTGATTGCTCAGTAAAGTAAAGCAAAACATTTGTGGGCTAAAACCCCATCTTTTGCCTCCAGAAAGTGAAGCAATAATTATTTGGCTTGTAGAAGTAAGAAGCATGCATCCTAAATCAATTTGCTGAGGGAGTGGGGAAAGAAGTTGGATTGCTTTTTGTTTGCTTGTTCATTTGCTTTTGTTTGGTTTTGGTTTTTTTAAAACAAAGAGTAATCCTCTTCTGAACCCTTCATGATTTTCAGGGAAGAAGTGAGTTACAAATGCTAACGTTCTCAGAAAGCCAGGGTTTTATTCTTTGCTTGATGCAGGGTAAGATAGGGCCTTCAAATGAATGTTACAAAAGTCTGCATCAAATTAACATGATGCAGAAGGAAAAAGAGGAGCTTTCAGATTTAGCCTTAGTGTAAGGTCAATTTCTCACATCTTATGTAGACATTAATCACTCAACTCTCTTTGTTGGAAGCAATGAAGATGAGCAGGATTTGAAGGGTTTATCTAGCTGAACAACATAGCCTTCTACACTAACAAATGTCACTTGGTCTGTCTCAAAAAATAAAACCACAAACAAAGGAGGTAAGGAATCCATAAATCATTCTTATGAGAACCTTAGCAGACTGCCAGTTAGAATATCTTCTTGAGAGTGATGTGATGTGCACTGCTGGAAATTGTATGGGTTGGGTAATGGTCAAGAAGTCTCAGCGACTAGAAAATAAAAGGCATTTTCTAGTGGCCAGTGGTAACCAGGAAGGCTTTCTGTCACACCACTTAGTGGCGGGGAGCACACCTGAACCCCAAAGTTCCCTCAGGAAGCTGCCATCTCTCTTGTGCACCCTGAAAGGTTGCAAGGCTCTCCTCAGTTGATAAAAGGGTTGGGATTTTCATGAGTCATAATGGATCTCTTTACAGTATCACCAGGGTTGGAAGAGACTTCAAAGATCATCAAGTCCAACTCATCACCAGAGACTTCAAGACTAGACCATGGCACCAAGTGCCACGTCCAAACGCGCCTTGAACACCTCCAGGGATGGTGACTCCACCACCTCCCTGGGCAGCCCATTCCAGTAGCGAATCTTAGCCATCTGCTTTGTCGGAGGGTGTTGGTTCAGTGGACCATACCCTGACCATTTTAGGAAAGTGAAAGTTGTCCCTCTAATGCTTTTTCTGAATCAGGTGGAGGAGGGAGAACCCAATTTATTTGGCTCCATTGGCTTAAATGCCAAGCTTGGTATTATCATCTTCTCTACAGTGGTACAAGTCTGGTTTGCTGAAACAAATCTCAGGAATGGATTATGATTGTTTTATTTGCAATTTAAAAAAAACTACGTTCATATAAAAATCACTCTTTTTTTTCCCTAATGCATGTGAAAATGCCTGGTTTTTTCTCAAAAAAAAAAAAAATCCAGTCTTTCAAAACTATACATTTAATGTTTTGGTTCAGGCACTGATTGATAAATGCAATTGATTGTTTGCACAGCCTTAGTCAAAGCTGAATTGTAAACACCAAAGGCCTCCCTTGGTTTTATAACCCTTTTTGCTAAATTATTACCATTAATAATTACATTAATGTTTATTATGGTGGCATTAAAATATAGGTCCCTCTGTGCTTGGTGCTGTACAGATCTAGAGGAGCAGACAAGTCTTTTGACAGAAACAGATAAGAGCTCAAAAAAGCATGCAAAGAGAACAAAGTATTTATTACTGGTTTCCTTGCCTTGCAATTACGTTCAGAGCATGCTGATTATAGTGGACTTTGGATCAAGTTCACTTGATATTTCTACCCTTGTTTCTGTATTGTTCTTAAACCATAAGTTAATCTGCAGCATTTGCATTGAACTGAAGGATGGTGCAGGAGTTATTTGAGAGCTGAATATGCAGAATGCCTTTCAATACATGGCTTCTCTTGAATTTAGATTCTATGTCCTTGTCAATATCAGTATTAACTGAATTATTTTCATTATTTACTGTTTACCCTGATAGTTAAATGAACTGTTTGCAATCCATATACTTAATGTTCTTCTAAAACCTGTTTCTTTAGATTGTAGTGATGTAGCAGCTACTTAGTAACTCTCCCTTAAAAGTTTATGATACATAACTCTTGCCTTGCATCTCAGCTTAAGTTTCAAGTGAATACTCAACATCTTCTGATCAGAAATCAGTCATTATTCAAAGCAGAAAAGGACTTAAGCAGAAGGGGAATTAACAATGGTGACATCATCTGTCATTCACTCAAGTGAAAGTGGAATGGATTTTTACAATCAAAATTGATAACTCCAGTAAAGAAATCTGAGGTCTTATCAGTCTGAAATTGATAATTCAGAAAATTCTTACCTGTTACTGATAAAAAAAATCTCTGGTGTTACACATTTCTATCTTGGAAGAAAGAAGGAATGTTGCAGCAGCAAATAAGGTCTTCTGTGTCCTAGAAATCCAGAAGAAAAGCTCTCCTCACTGTTTCTGTAGGTAATTTGGGTGGCATCTCTCTCCTTCTGTCTCCCCTCCTCCTGCCTTCCCTCCCTTCAGCTTAGCCAATGAATTTTGCTTTATGATTATGGTCTGACTGAAGTTCTGGCTCCCTCTGCTGTTACACAGATACAAAAATTCTACAGATACTTGTGAGGAAGAGCAATTTCAGCAGAGACTTAATCTGAAGCCAGCATACACCCGTGATGAACTGAGTATTCATGTGGAGGTACAGTAAGGCAAAGGGATAAAATAAGAGAACAGAGTATAATCCTGTTCTTACCGAGGCAAGATTTCTGCAGGACTCAAAAAGAATTTTGCCTCATCCACACCAAAAGGTTGCCAGTATCAGGGTTGTTTTGGTTTTGTCTTTTTTTTTTTTTTTTTTATTTTTTTTTTTTTTTTCCTNTTTTATACTCCATCACAGGCTCATAATGAATTTTTGTTTTGGAATGATCCATTCTACAAGTCTTTAGATTGTGAAAGGGGACAAGGGACACCATTACTTGGGCAAAGAACTCAGAAATGTAAGACCACCAAGGAAGCTGGAAATAAAGAGAAGGACCTGTAGAAGTACCTGTTTGATTTGTCCCAGGTCTCTCTCATTTAAAACAAACAAACAAACAAACAAAAAACCAACACAGAGAGAGGGAGAGAGGCACAGTTGCAATTTTTTTTCTCTTCCATTGGAAAAATACGCAGACATAATATCTCCAAGGGTTATATCACAATAAACTAGTTTGTCTTTGCTTAAAGTAGGTTTTAAGCTATGATCAACTACTTACCTAGTCCAGTGGATAATGTTATTCTAGGGCCTTTTTAAAGGTGTGAAAAGTAGTTGTAGCAAATACGTTTTATATTTTCATTTTCAGGTACGCAGTAAGTCAACAGAAATCAAAACATTTCAATTACAAAATAAGTACAGGTTCTTATCAACTAACCTAACTGTGATAATAGTTTTTCACTTGTACTGTTTTCTTGAGCTTTTTTTTTTTTTTTCTGCTATCAGATTTTACAGATGGTCATCTGCTTCAGAAGCTAACTGTTTTTTTCTGTCATTAGAGAAAATAACCTAAGGGAAAGCAGAGTATTTAAGATCTTTCTAGGATATTTTGGCATTTCTCATATCTTATGATGTTGAGAAACATAAAACTGGATTCTGTATGAATGGTGTGAGCTGAAGACTTGTCCTTAGTAATGGATTCTTTTTTTTTTTTTTTCAGGGCATGCTTGAGCTGCTTCTTATTTTGGATTATTTTTCTTGTATTTCCCAGCCTTCTTTTCAAGAGCTCTATTTGCTGTCTGATTTGAACCAGCATCCCATGCCTCAGTGTTTCAGTTTTAACCAGACAACTCCCTGGAGGTGGTTAAAAGGAGGCTGAATGAGGCACTCAGTGCCATGCGTTAGGTAATTAGAAGGGTTAAGTGATAGGTTGGACTTGATGATCTTAGAGGTCTTTTCCAACTTGGTTAATCCTGTGATTCTGTGAAGGAGATGACCTTTCTGATCTGGATAGGGAAGAGGACATGATGTCTGTGCTCTAGCTGAGAAGGCATCAGTCTGCACAGACTCTGAGCCTTTTTCCAGCTGCTTAGGAAATAGAAGCTTCCTATCTTAGTGGAGTCAGAAAAGCTGAAATGGTTCGTGTAGCTGTCCTGGTCACTTCCATTTCTTCCTTAATTTATTTATCAAATTTAAGTGTTCTGCTGTTTAAAGCATTAAAGAAAGGAGACAAAACCCAATAGGAAACAGTCCTTTTACCAATGAGCTATTCTCATCCATCTCAGCTGCCAGCATACCTGAATCAGCTTTACCTTCACAATTCCCAAATACTTAAAACTATGCTGTATCACTTTTATTCTCTCAGTTCAAGTATTTGGGCAGAGCCTGCAAATTAGCATCTGCTCACTTCTTAAAAGTCAACAGAGAACAGCTGCAGCACTGTTCCTGGAAGACTGCTCAGGGCTCTGCCACTCAGGGATCAGGAAATGACCTAACCACCAGTATTTTACTATGGCATCTGGGACTTTCTCTTTTCCTTCTTTTTAGTGATGAACTACTGTAATAAGATTCTGACAACTTTACAAGGTGAATAGGGCCACAATAGAGTCTTGTTAACACACACATTCTTTCCGCATTGTGTTCAAACTGCAGGGTGAAAATGCTCACTATTAGTAAGGTAATGTGGGAGCAGCATTTGAGTCATTCCAACCCTGGACTAGTTTGTGTAGCTCGTACTTCCATACACACAGCAGCCACTGACTGTAAGCTGAGACACGGTGGATTTGGAGCTGCCACGTAGTAGCTGTTGGGACTATGGCATAGAAGGGACTTTACTGCAGCTACTTTGGTGTGAAAATGGCAACATAAAGACAAAAACTAACATGTATATGCATGTTTCCTCATTAAAGTGGGTCTTGTAGGCTTGCTTCAGCGCCTTGCTGAAAGGGATGCCTGTACCCAAGCTGGCTGGTTCAGTAGCAAAATTAAATGTGGCCATATTCAAGTAACATGGAAATACTGTAGCCCCAGCTATTGCTAGTCATGTGCTAGTCGGATTGGCTGCTTCTGTTCATATCAGTAGATTTGTATTGATTCTAGCAACCAACAGACCAGCCCATGTTTGCTTTTGATAGGGAATGGAGTAAAAAACTCTAGTTGGCATGACATGAGGTACTGCTACTACTCAAAGAACAATAAGAAGGCTTGTTGCCGTTTTCTGTCCACAGCATGTGGTCCTTGTATGAGAAGGCACTGGGGAACTGTCCTGTTTTCACTGCAAGGGTTAGGACTGGGCTGGCCACTAGACAAGTGACAGATGCTTTCTATCTCCAAAGGCAAGAGAAAGGGAATAAGGGTGAGAGGCTTGTATGGAAAATGCTGTGGCCAGAAGGAGTAGGGAGGTGATTGTCCTCTTGTACTCAGCTTTGGCCACACCCTGAGTATTGTTCAGCTTTGGGCACCTCAACACAAGAGAGATGTGGAGGTGTTGGAGCAGGTCCAGAGGAGAGCAACAAAGATGGTGAAGGGCCTAGAGAATAAATCTTATGAAGAGCAACTGAGGGAGCTGGGACTGTTTAGTTTGAGTAACAGGAGGCTGAAGGGAGACCTCATTGCTGTCTACAATTACTTGAAGGGAAGTTGTGGAGAGGCTGGTGCTGGTCGCTTCTCACAGGTAATTTGAGACAGAATAAGAGGAAATGGTCTCAAGCTGAGGCTGGATAGGTTTAGATTGACCATTAGGAAAAAGTTATTCAGGAAGAGTGTGGCCAGGCACTGGAATGAGCTGCCCAGGGAGGTAGTTGAGTCACCCACCCTGGATGTGTTTAAGGGTCATTTGGATGTGGTGCTTAGGGATATGGTTTAAGGTGAATCTTGTACAATAGGGTTATAGATTGGACTTGGTGATCCTGAGGAGCTTTTCCAACCTGGATGTTTCTGTGATTCTGTGAATTGGAAAACTAAAATTACTTTAATAAAAAGAACAGTAAGATTAAATACATACAAATATACACAAACCCAGTATCAAACTACACCACCCAAGGACAATTAGTCACTGTCACCACTGACCTGTGGTAGAAGTCCCAGATTGGACTCAGTAGCAAACCTAGATCAGGAGCTACATTCTGAAATCCAGGAACTCATGGACTGGAATTGAAGGTAGAGCAGAGCTGTTTTCAGTTGCTGGACACTGAAGAAGAGAGAGGAGAAGAACTTAACCTTTGCACTCCTCAGCTTTCTACTGCCTATGACATGTATGGAATGGTATACCTCATTGGTCAGTTTAGAGTCATCTGAACTGTCCACTCCATCTGCAGGTGTGGCCACTTACTCTGCACCCCCAAGTCAGTACACAAGATTTAGCAGTCATCTTGGTCTTAACTAGAAACATGGAACATTATCACTACTGGACAGAGACACTAATTTCAGGAAATGCAGTTACACAGAAGAGACTGAGATGAAACGTAAATTCTTTTTCTGTTCTGGCTCAAACCAGTGCAGTAAGACAACTGGACTCCGTGGAGACAATGTATTTCAGAGGTAGACAGGTGCACCAGGAAATAGTCATTTTGCAAGTGGTTATGGTGACAGGAAGACCTGGAAGTGACAGGACTGTCACAGCAGTGGGATTATAGTTGTACTCCGGATGCTTTGAGGGTATCTTTCAGTGTTCTTGTGTCAGATCATCAGTCACATCAGCCTCCAGTGACTGATCCCTGATACTCTTTTTCTTTACTCTGAGAATACAATGACAGAGCCCTCTTCTCCTACAATATGTTTAGAAAAATCTAATTGCAAACCAGCATCTGGAGTCCTGCTTTAGCTGGCACTGTTACACAGTGAGCAAACAGTGCCCACAAAGAGTAGTACTAGCTACTCAATGACAAAAGCATATGGAGAAAATGTGCCATAGAATTGTATATACTCTACGTGTATGCTAAGCTTACCAGGTCTATGTGGCATCCTCACAGGCATTTTGCACAAGCTTAATTTGGCTTTATTTCATTAGAATCTCTACCTCCCTCTGAGGTAGAATTGTAATTTCAATCATTTTCATCTTTCTTCAATTTGTTCATAGCCTTTCTTCCATGCAGGGAGCTATGAAACTGCTTTATCTTCCCAGGGATTTTTCTGAAGTGCTTAATTGATGTTCAAGCCTTCAAAAACCCCACCTGGAGTACTCAGACCCCACCTGGAGTACTGTGTGCAGTTCTGGAACCCTCAGCACAGGAAGGACATGGAAGTGTTGGAGCGGGTCCAGAGGAGGCTACCAAGATGATCAGAGGGCTGGAGCAGCTCTCCTATGAGGACAGGCTGAGAGAGTTGGGGCTCTGCAGCCTGGAGAAGAGAAGGCTTTGAGGAGATCTTATAGTAGCCTTCCAGTATCTGAAGGGGGCCTACAGGAAGGCTGGGGAGGGATTATTTACAAGGTCTTGCAATGACAGGACAAGGGGCAATGGGTTTAAACCGGCAGAGGGAAGATTTAGACTAGATGTCTTTCCAGTGAGGGTGGTGAGGCACAGGCACAGGTTGCCCAGGGAGGTTGTGGCTGCTCCCTCCCTGGAGGTGTTCAAGACCAGGTTGGAGGAGGCCTTGAGTAACCTGTCCTAGTGGGAGGTGTCCCTGCCTATGGCAGGGGGTTGGAACTAGATGATCCTTGAGGTCCCTTCCAAACTTACCGTTCTATGATTCTATTAAAAAGTTGTGCTGTTACTCAAAGACCCCTCAGCAGACCTCTATAAAAACAACTAGTATTTAGGAGGCTGACAGCATGATGTGTTAAATCTATTTTCCCATGTATATATAACTAACTGAAATCCTCTGATCTACCCACAGTAAGCTGAAAAGTGAGGAGTCCTGCAGTGTCAACTGTTCCCAGGTTGGAAAGGTCACAACCAGCTCCAGTGCTGTCCACTTCATTACTACCAAGAAAGCACAGAAGGGTATTGTCAAAAGGAACTGCTACTAGCCAGTTCTAAGTAATCCTGGGGGCTGAAAATTTAAGATGATACAAGTGTATTTCTTACTCTACCTTATTTCTGGAATTACCTCAATGACTTTCTAGTAGTACCTGGAGCCACTGATGGGTTTTGTTCTAACTTTTAAACTGTTTTCTTTAGTATGTGCAGGTTTCCTGTCAGCATCACACTTGAAAATAGGCCACATGATTGAGGTTTTCCATAACAGATATTAAAAAGAAGTTGTTGTTTCCATCGGTTGATGTATTTCATTATAATGTACTTCAGCAAGGCAGAGGAAAGGCAGATGAAACAAACACTTATGATGTCAGTGTTGAATAAACTGAACACACTCTAATGATTTATTTGGGCCTTTTAAATTGCACAGTGCTCTTGTTATAATTGTTCTTAATATCATCTAAATATGTTTTATAGGATATGTCTCATACAAAGGACTTTGGCAGACTTTGTACCAGGAACAGTGTAATGCCTGAAGTCTGGTGGCTAAATATGTTTTATAGTCTAGATTTTCTGTCCAAACAGCTTTCATGAGGTTGTTTTGCAGCAGACTTTGATCCAAACAAGATTATTGCAGGAAATTCTACCCCAGCATGGAAGGCCACAGAGCTATTTATATGGCATTTCTTTGCAGCAGGTTGGACTCTCAGGCATGTGCTTGTCTTTTTTGTAATATACCAGTCATCTCCTGGAGAATATTTTCCCTTGTTCATCTGCATTAATGGATTGACCTACACAAGGCACCAAGGTGGGTGGAGGCTCTCAAAGGGCTGTTTTCTGCTTTGTTTCATCCTGTTCTTCTGGTATACATGTCCTCAGGGAGATGCTAGTGAGCATAATAAATCCACTTGTCTGGCAACAATTTATATAGAACCTGTTACTCTAAAAGCTAAATGACTTCCAAATCAATAATTAGATTTATAAATGTTTACTGACACCATGAATTCTTCTGTTTTCCATAAGACCAAGCAGTGACTACTTAGAAGGAAAATCAGTGATGTGATGTATGTGAAAATTTATTTAACTCTAGATTCCCACAGGAAAAAAAAAAAATCACAAAGCTGTCTGGTAAAGCTTGGTTCCAAATGTGTATGTTACAAGACAAACCACCTGGTATCAGAAATTAGATAGATGTGGCACAATTAAAGCTGTGACAGGCAAAAGGCAAACCCATTCCTTCTGAAACCACGTGGTTTTGTTGCTTTCTTTTAAAGGAAAGATCAAGAGCATCTTCAGCTTCTGGGGTAGGTGCAAAAGAGGGGAAATACACCTAACCAACTCCATTATAGACTTTGCAGCTTACTTCAGGGTCAGTCTTCTTCACTACTCGAATGGAACAGCTTTTCTTGTGATATAGACCAACACAGTTCACCTTGTCATAGTTCTTGGGGATTAAAACCCTGTCATTGAGAAAGGCAAAGAGAAAATCAGAAACCAAGACAGAGACTGAAAAGAATAGTTACTGAGCCACAACCATCCTGGAGCAAGCTACATCATTGATCAATTTGATACATGGATTCCATTGATACAAGTGTTATGAATTATCATAGGAGGAACACAGAGCCCTGATCATGGCTATTAACAAGTCATTTCCCAATATTGGTTCTCATTTAAATGCAGTTCTCACGAGTCATTCTGTTAGGGATTGGAACAGTGGAACAGGTTGCCCAGGGAGGTGACTGGGTCCCCATCCCTGGACATACTCAAGGTGAGGCTCGACAGGGCACTGGGCAACCTGATGTAGTTGAGGATGCCCCTGCTTATGGCAGAGAGGGTTGGACTAGATGACCTTTGGAGGTCGCTTCCAACCCAGACCATTCTATAATATAGGACTATGCAGAGACTAAATAGGGATGCATTCTGTTTTCCCCATTCCAACTTGGTAGTAACAAACTACTTAAAGTTCCTAAATCACCCCAACATTATTACCTCCTAACAGAGCCTTTTCACAGAACTGGCAGACTCCCTCCCTCCTGTGGCTGAGGACAGCCAGGCATATGTCCCACCAAGTGTTCATTGGGTCGTATCCTTCCTCACAGATACTTTATAGTACTCTTTCTGCCTTGTCTCAAGAATTTTCCACTTTCTAGGGAGAAAATTAGTTGACACCACCATATTCAGGAATACATAGCTCTCCTTGATGTGTCATCTGCCACCCACGAGGCAGAAAAGCATAAGAAGATTTAGAAAGCAAATTATCAGAGCAGGGCTTTGTGTCATGTTTTGATAAGCAGGAAAAGTGGGCTCTTGGCAGCATAGGAAGGATGTGGAGCAGCTCTGACCTGATTAGATGCTTGCAAGCAGGCCACTGGTCTGGTACAGAGCTGCAGAAGTATGTGTGGTTTAGGGATCTGGAGAGAAGCTGTTGAATTGGAGGATGAAAGCAGAAAATAAAGGGAAGCATACTCTCAGTTAGTGTCCGAATCAAAAGGACTAGGTGGTGAGAAACAGTTGTGTGCTGGAAAAATCCTAACTGTATTTCATTTTGTTTCTTCCTAAAGAAGTCTATGCAATTGCCAGAGTATCCTGCATGGCCACAGTTAGAGCTAACTGGGAAACAAGAAGAGGAATTTTGCCCATTTGAGTGCAAAATTCCAGTGCATCCTTTTTAAAGTCTGAACATTTCAATTGAAATGTACCTGAATAAGCAAACAATAATTTAAGTGAACTTACAAGCTGCAGCAAATCATTGCAGTCATCTTACACTTGCATTGGTAACAATCTTCGGTTTTCCATACTGCACCAAAAACATAGACGTTGCTGTCTGAAAGGCAACCTGCATGAACACACCAGAAAAGAACAATCAGTAGACCAGTATGAGCATGTATCAGTAGGCACAGACCATTGTCTTGTGTTTGTGGACCAACAATCAAAGGAATGATTTCCCTTGAGTCACACCGAATAAGAATCTAAACCGGTGCTCAGCAGAAAAGGTACCATGTCCTTACTCCTCAAGTGTGCATGGGTGTATAACATAGCATGATACAGTATTAGCAACTACATACCAGACAGGTACTATTCTGCTATTGCAAGGGATCTGATAAATACCTTATCTTATGGCTATGGTAGGATCTTTCTGCCCTTTGTCATATGTGACATACAGGTATAGACTTTGATTTCTTCCTTCTCTCCAATCCTTGTTATACTTCAACTTGTTCTGCTAGATTGAATTTAAATGCAAGTTGCATTGTTTTTGTTTGACTAACCCTTCAGGTTAGTCAATGCTCCTTAAAGTATATATTTTTTTCTGCATGGGCAAGGATTTCAGTTGTACATCAGCCTAGAGGGTAACAATTCAACAAGACATTTCTCTGTTCAGCTGATTCCTGAGTATGCAGCTGTTTGGATCATTCCTCAGCAAAGAACATATTACATTATTTCAACATTTCTAAGGCTTTAAATATTTGAATTAATGTCTGATATATTTGTCATTCTTACCATATTTGCTGGCTGGTCTAAAGTAACAGCGAGCATCACACAAAGACCTCGAGAAGAGAAGGATCAAGTAACAGAGCAGCAAGAATTTCTAGAAAAGAAACAAGAACTTTTATTTTAAATTAGGTGTGGGGTTTTTTTTCCAGAAACCTAACAGAATAACTTGCATAGAATTAAGGCTGAGTCCTACTGTTCCAAATAAACTGAGATTAAAAAATACCTCCAGTGTACACACACACATGCACCACCCCTCCATGTTCTGCTAACTTACCATATTTGCCCAAACCACTCAAATTTCATAATTGGAGTAGAACATGCTTATATATAGCGAGGAAACAATGGTTAGTGCAAAGGGAGGTGATGTAAATGTGAGCACCTGGGGTGCCAATGGACATTCTAACCTGTTCCAATCATCAATCAGAAGGTGACACCTCAAACTTTTGCAAAGCCTTGTTTTGTGCACTGGCATACCTTGGAATCTTGATTTCCATTGTGCTGGTGTAAATCTGAAGAAACTCCAACAGATAGACTAGTTACTCCACACCAGCACTGGTGTTAGTGAAAGACTCTGACCCCTGGAAAACTATGCCTCCAGAACTGGCAGGCCATCAAGAAACAGTAGGGAAAGGGCACATGCTACACAAGGTTGAAGGGCACTATTGTTTGACTTGACCTGCTACTAGGACATTACCCTCAGGCATGGAACAGGCCATTCATACAGTGCAGTGGTGTGGAGAGTCTACTGTTCTCAGACTGATTTATTATATTTTCAATTATCTTATATGACATATTATTTTGTCCATATTTAACAACCTACAGGGACTGTCTGTAGCTTTCTGTCTCTCAGCTGCTGAAGCAAAGCCAGGCCTGGGGAATAGAGAAGATTTCCACAGCTAAATAGCACCTTTTTAGCAGTAGAAGTGAGATGAGCTGTGTATTGTTTCAGTCCAGAAATAAATGTAGCGGTACGTATGACTGTCACTCATGGCTACCATCCTGACAGGAACAAAGAGGACCAAAGAGAGAAAAAGTTCCAGCTCTCAGAGAATTCCCTAAATTGGAAAAAAACTCTAAGATCATCGAGTCAAATCATTAACCTAACACTGACATGTCCAAAACTAAACCATATCCCTAAGCACTGTCAGTGATGGTACTCCACCACTGCCCTGAGTGGTGTCGTTCCAATGTCTGATAAACCCTTTCAGCTGGTTCTAACACAGCTGGAATCAGACAGTGTTGTTTCTGCAACACTAAAATTAGGATATTTCTTTGAATACACATCTTGCCATAAATGTGCAGGTCATTGGGCCATTAGACTGTTGCAATACCAAGTATTTGAGACTGCATCTCACAACCTGCCAGGAAATTTAGCATAGATTCCTGTGGATGCATCGGGGGCTGCAGGGATTCAACGCTTGACTGAATTGGAGCACAGATGTAAATTTTAAGTTACCAGATGATTCCCAGTGTAATGTGGTCCATTAATTTCATTAGTTTGGCTCTTTGAGAACACCTGGGTTTCACTAGACACCTTGATTGGTGTGGCTAAGTTCATCAGTTTCTGCTGATTGACAGATATCCAGATGAAAAAAACTGCAACGAAAGTAGTTTGGGGATAAAAGGGCTGGTGGTAGAATGAGTGTGGCCTCTTAAGAGACTGGGAGCGATGGAGTGCTGGTAGAGAAGGTGCCTGTAGGTTTTCTGTTGTTGTCTTTTCTTATTGTTGTTTGGGTTTTGGAGTTTCTGTCTGTCTTTTTGGTGTGGTCTTTTTGTGGTGGAAGGTAGGATTTATGTAAGCTTTATTTGTGCTCAGCAAGAGGCATTACAGCTTCTGTTGTACTATGTTTTTATCCTTATAGTGGAACTGTCAGCTTTAGTGTTAACCTTGTGATTTTGGTAAATTATGCTCTCTGTGTGTGATCCTGTTGCAGAAAACAATTGAAATACCTAATGAATCCTCCTCTAGTTATCCTTAAATGAAGAAATTTCTAGTTAAAGGGAATGTGCTGCTCAGAATTAATCTGTTAGCAATTATAGGCAGTAAGGAGCAAACACATTACAGTTCTTCCACTATTAAGCCTTTAAATACATGATGTGAATTTTGGTTTATCTTTATTTAAACCATTTGATTAAGGACTAGTGTAACTAAGAGTTGGACCTACTTCTACACTGTCCATGATGTAACTTGACATAAATCTTGTGCTGCTTCTCAAGAAGAAGTAGGTGTCATAGTATATGATACATCTAATTAGAGTATGGTTGCCAAGAAATAAAAGAAACTTCTGAGCTGAAGGGCTTGGTGCATTCTGAATTATTCTCTTACTCAGAATGATTACTTTAGTTAATGATCCTTCCTTCCTTGGGGATAAATAACTATATTAATGTTATGAGGTTTTTTTCATAATTCTGTTGTTTTTCAGGTAGACAAAAGTATAAAATATACATTAAAAACAGGAAACTGAAGTGTAGTGTGACCAAGGCTGTTACTGCCAGAAATACTTGGTAGCTCCAACTTCTTAACTTGAAACGTACATTAAAGCATGCTCTGTGCTTCTTTCCCTTAAAGGCATCTTAAACCATCTTGGATTGCAGATTTGTAATATCCAGAGAGTTGTCTGTTGCATTTATAGCAGAGTAGAGGCTGAACCTGTGTCTGTGCATGTTCCTGCTGACCTGCTTGGAACCTTTCTCTCAAAACAAACAAGGCTTTCCATTTCAAGCAGGTAATAAAGAAGTAGAGAAAATTCTGTGGTGTAAACAAAGTTACCTTTTAGGGCTGCAGTGTTAAGCAAGTATACTTCATA
>VWZE01023687.1:16104-36627 GCA_013396675.1 Eubucco bourcierii
ACAGGTTGCCCAGGGAGGTTGTGGCTGCTCCCTCCCTGGAGGGGGTTAAGGCCAGGTGGGAGGAGGCCTTGAGTGAGCTGTACTAGTGGGAGGTGTCCCTGCCTATGGCAGGGGGGTGGAACTAGATGATCCTTGAGGTCCCTTCCAGCCTTACCATTCTATGATTCTATGATCCTCCTGTTTACTGTGAAGACAAAAAAAACCCCACCAAACCCAAAGCTCAGAAGATGAGTATAATCTAGGAAAGATCTTGTTCCAGAAACAGCCACATGGAGAAATGACTCAAAAGATCATCTGCTCCTCCACAGCTGCAGTTAGGTAAAACTCACAGCAAGGAGCTCCAAAAGGGCACAACTTTGAAAGCCACTTCTGGTTTTGCTTTCAAACCTTTCTTTCTCTCAGCCCTGCTAGGCTGGGGCAGCTGAATTTTGCCATTCTTGTCAAATCTTACCAGTTGAAAATGAGTAATAGTGTTAGAATTCTGAAGCAATGCACCACTTAATCACATCATTGGCAGGGATGGAAGGGACCTCAAGGATCACTCAGTTCCAACCCTCCCTTCCTCCTTCACACTTGATCAGGTTGCCCAGAGCCTGGCCTTAAAACTTTCCAGGGATGTGGCATCCACCACTTCCCTTGGCAACTTGTTCCAATGTCTTACCACCCTCATGGTGAAGAACTTCTAATGTCTGATCTAAAGCTCCCATCCTCTAGCCTGGATCACAGTGAAGAACTTCTCTTTAATGTCTGATCTAAAGCTCCCATCCTCTAGCCTGGATCACAGTGAAGAACTTCTCTTTAATGTCTGATCTAAAGCTCCCATCCTCTAGCCTGGATCATGGTGAAGAACTCCTCCCTAATGTCTAATCTAAAGCTCTCGTTCTCTAGCCTGGATCCATTCCCCCCAGTCCTATCACTACCCAACACCCTAAACAGTCCCTCCCCAGTTTTCCTGTAGGCATCCTTCAGATACAGGAAGGTCACAATGAGGTCTCTTTGGAGCATTTTCTTCAAACTGAACAACCCCAACTCTCTCAGCCTGTCTTCATAGGAGAGGAGCTCCAATCCTCTGATTATCCTCTTGGCCCTTCTCTGTACATGTCCCAGCAGGTCTCTATCTTTCTTGTAACAGGGGCTCAAGAATGTTGTATGCTCCAGCAAAGATCCTCTCAAACAATTTGCAAAGGTTACTGTGACAGCTCTTTGGCTGAATCTATTTTCAAAACAGGTTTTTGTGTTCTTCCACAGCTCCCTGAATTACAGAATCACAGAATGTTAGGGGTTGGAAAGGACCACTAGAGAAAATCCAACCCCTTCTTTCTCCTCATGTGTTGTACTTAAAATATAAATGTTAGAGTGTAGAATTAGATTAGAAATGAAGGATTTAGAACTCTGACTTCAGAAATAAGAATTCCACATTTGGAATGCGATTTGTTTGCTAGAATCAGAATTCAGTTTAATCACCATGGTTCACTTCATCTTCTGCAGGGTCTGTACATCTCCCACCCTCAATTTTTCACTGCAGTTCAAATTTGCTGCGCCTTTTTTCATCTCATCTTCATTGACTGGGCTGTGCCAGCTGCTTTTGAAATACCAAAGGGAAAAGACAAAGTGTTTTCAGAGAGTTTTTTTTTTTAGGCCATCACAGTTCTCCAGCCCACCATCCTGTGAGGCACATCAGACATTTACACAGTCTACCTCAGTTTTGAGTTATTGAGTTTGCAGCTCAGTCACTTGTGGTTGAGCTAGAAGATATCTTCTAGGAAGTCTTCCAGTTTCAAAGATTCCAAGTGACAAAAATGATCCCACATCCCATGTGTAGTATCCAAATGTTAAATTGTTCCAGCAGCTGAATTATGAGCACTGGTGAAAATTTAAACTTCATTTCTGATACAGCTTTTTCAGCTTTGCTTCCCAGGCAGATAACCATTTTATGCCTACATGTATCCTGTGATCAGAAAGACTGCTAGAATTGGGCATCTTCTGATTTATTTCATGGGTCCAAATACAGGCTGAAATAGAGTCAGACTGGTTTGGATGGGAAGGGACCTTAGAGGTCATCTAGCTCCAACTCTCCTACCATAGGCAGGGACACCTCCTGCTACACCAGGCTGCTTAAGCTCCATCTAATTTGGCTTTGAATACTTTCACGTTTGGAGCCTCCACAGCTTATCTGGGAGACCTGTTCCAGTGTCTCACCACCCTCGTGGTGAAGAACTGCAGAAGGTAATTTGAGTGCTGGGGAGTTTGGAAGGCAGTGAGTGAACATACAGCTGAGGATTCTCCATGTGTAGAGATGTGAGGGTTATATGTAGGCCACAGGTAAGGAGAAGGGATAAGATGGAATGGAATAGAATGGAGTGGAATGGAATGGAATAGAATAGAATGATTAGGGAATAGACTAGAATATGATAGGATAGGATAGGATAGAATAGGATGGAATGGAATGGACTGGACTAGACTAGACTAGAATGATTAGGGAATAGACTAGGATAGGATAGGATAGGATAGGATAGGATAGGATAGGATAGGATAGGATAGGATAGGATAGGATAGGATAGGATAGGATAGGATAGGATAGGATGGAATGGACTGGACTAGACTAGACTAGACTAGAATGATTAGGGAATAGACTAGGATAGGATAGGATAGGATAGGATAGGATGGAATGGACTGGACTAGACTAGACTAGACTAGAATGATTAGGGAATAGACTAGGATAGGATAGGATAGGATAGGATAGGATGGAATGGACTGGACTAGACTAGACTAGAATGATTAGGGAATAGACTAGGATAGGATAGGATAGGACAGGACAGGACAGGACAGTGTAGAATAGAACAGAATAGAATAGAATAGAATAGAATAGAATAGAATATCAAATGGGAATTGTTTCATAGATTACCAGGTTGGAAGGGACCTCAAGAATCATCTAATCCAACCTTTTAGAAAGTACATAAAGTGAGATGGTCCAAGCTGGGCTTGGAAACTGTCTAATGTAGGGGGAAATGTTGTTGGTATGGGAGTTTCCCACAGAGCTGTGTAAAGGCTACTCCATCCAGAACTTGACTGAATTACAGACTCTGCTTCCTTCCTCACCCTCATCTTCTCATGAGCATCCTGGGAATCGTTCTTGGATCTCTAGAGGGTAAGGTGAGTATGCTGAGTGTTTCTTATAAGCACAGAGGGAAGAGCAGGGTAGCAGAACTACAGGCTGCAATGGTACAGGCAGCGAGGGAGATTGCCAAACACCTCATGAAAAGTGTTTTATTTTCCTTAGTAGCTTGGCAACATCTAATTCTCCAGTCTCCTGAACCCTGTCATCTAAATTATGTTAGGATTCAAACAGCTAGCAGACTGTAAACAGGAGAGATTAGTCATCCTCAGATCCCCAGCAATACCATTTTGGAGAGAGGAAAAGTGGTTCTCTCTGACCCTGCTCTGTTTACACTGGGGTAGCAGAAGGGAAGAAGAAGGGAAAGTCAGAATTGAGTGGCACTTCAAGAAGAAATTGAAAACATTTGTCAACGCTGCAACCTACTACGTAATAGCGCAGGAGCGGTGCTCAGCCCTGTCTCACAGCTGCCCTTCAGTGGGATGAACTGGAGCATCAAGGTCTAGATAGGAGGAGGCAGTCTGCTGCTCTGTTTGAGCTGGATTCCCACTTCACCATGGTGACCAAGAGAGCTGTATCTGATCTATTCTGGCAAGGGCCTCCATCATTTTTGTCTTCTCGTCGCAAGCCTCCTCATCAGAGTTTTCCAAGAAACCTCAATCACTCTACCTGACAGAGTTGGTCTTCTTTCCAGCAAATGAACAACAAGGACCCATCACTGTCTTGGGGAAAATATGTTCTTCTCTTCTGGAAGGCTTCCAAAGGGCAGGTTTCCTCAGCAAATCCCCCCAGGGGCAGACTGCCTAACAGGAGCTGACCCCAGGTAGCATTTTCAGTTTGTTAACAGTAAACCAGATCCTGCAGGGGTGAAGGTGTTGCCTTCCAGTGTTGCAAGGGGGTTTATAAGTTAGATGAGGACAAACTTTTTAGCAGGGCCTGCAGTGATAGGACAAGGGGTGATGGTTTTAAAAGAAAAGAGGGAGACTTAGACTAGAGAGAAGGAAGAAGTGTTTTATACTGAGGGTGGTGAGACACTGGCACAGGTAGAAGCCCCATTCCTGGATATGTTCCAGGTCAGGTTGGATGGGGCTCTGAGCAGTCTGATCTAGTTGACCACAGAATCACAGAATTCAGCAGGTTGGAAAAGACCTTTGAAATCATCAAGTCCAACCTATCAGCTAACACCTTCTAATTAACTAACCCATGGCACTAAGTGCCTCATCCAGCCTCCTTTTAAACACCTCCAGGGATGGTGACTCCACCACCTCCCTGGGCAGCCCATTCCAATGCCAATCATTCTTGCTGTGATGTCCCTGCTCACTGCAGGGGTGTTGGACTAGGTCACAGTTAAAGTTGCCTGCCAACCCAAACCACTCTAAGGTAACATTTTGCTAAGCATTTGAGCACTGCCTTCACAAACAGACAATTTTGAAGTCACCAGCTCCAACACTGTGACAGTAAGCTGGAGTGATGTTACCTTTAGCACAGAGAATGCTGCCTTGGAGATGCAGTAAGAGTCATCCAAGCCCTCTGCTATTGTTCCTGCTCCTGTGTTTTGTCTGAGCAGGCCGAACTCTTATAAACAGGAAACCAGAGACTTCAGATGGCTTCTCCGCTTGAACAGAGATTGGTACAAGCATTTGAGACTGCAGCCCTTCTTCCAAACAAAACTCATCTATATGGATATCCACCAGCAATTAAACTGTTGTGACTACTTCAGGAAATGCCTGGACTTACCTACAGATTAACCAGTGTGTGTGTAGGCTACAGCTCTTGCTCCAGGAGCTACAGATACCAATCTACTGCTCAGTCCTTAAGCTGCCAGCAGTCATGTTTCTTTCCTGAAAGCCTTCTCCCAGAAATACCAAATCAAACCATAGTTTGTGCAACAGTCCCAGAGATATCAGTTGACCCAGACTGTATTTGTTTGGATGAGACATCTTTATGGCACTCTGGGGTGAAACTGAAGTTTCAAAACCAGAATATCTATCCTCAGACAGATCTGCTGGACTGCGGAGCCTTATTTCCTGACTCCCAGGTATTTCTTTTGGCCTAGCTACAGGAAGGCTTTGTACATCACTCTGAGTCACTCCTTGGGCATATGTGCACGTTACATCCATTTTCTCTGGCACTGGCAGGACCTTGCCAAGCGGTTTAGTTTAGACAGAGCTGGCTCTTCAGCATCATTTTTCACACACACACACGTTTGAAGCGCACTGAAAGCCGAATTCTGATTTACAACCTTTTTGGAATTTGTTTTTCACTGAGGTTTATGCCAAAGATGTTTTATTCATAGAAAACAAATGCCTGACATTTGTTTCATTAAGATATTAAGTTTGCACTCGGTTTGCTCTCGCCTGAAGACACCAGCCACATAAAGGATTGCCAGGCCAGGCTCTGGCATGGGCATGGCTAAAGGACTCAGAAAATGGCATGTGAGCTCATCTTTTGCAGCTCTGACTAAGCAAGACCTGTTTAGAGCCCTGATTCAGTGGCAATTAAATAAGTCAGAAAAGCACCCTGCCCCACCCTTTGCAGCTGGAGCTTTGTCTGAATGTGATAAGAGATCATTAATTTTCAATTTGACCTCAGCCTATAATGTTCAAGTGGCCTCTTTGTTCTCCTAGCGATGTTACAAGCCAGGTCTGAGTCAAGGGAAATGGAAAGGAAATATTAAAATAGTCCTAAAATCCTAAAAACAAGACTGTTTTTAGGTCACTGAGTCTTGTGATCTCGCTCCTCCTAACTTTGCTGCACACACCTTATCCATCAGACCATCGCAGCTCCACGGTGTGGGTTGTCCCTTGGTCTCTGCTACCTCCCCAGAACAAAGAGCCCTGGCTGACCAAGGTGAGCAGTGGTGCAATGGTTATAAAGGATATCAGGATCACGGGCTCACAGGATGTCAGGGATTGGAAGGGACTCAGATCACCAAGTCCAATCCCCCTACCAGAGCAGGACCAGACAATCTAGCTCAGGTCACAAAGGAATGAATCCAGACAGGCCTTGAAAGGCTTCAGAGAAGGAGACTCCACAACCTCTCTGGGCAGCCTGTGCCAGGGCTCTGGGACCCTCACAGCAAAGAAGCTGCCCCTTGTGTTGATCTGGAACCTCCTGTGGCTGCAGCTTCCATCCATTGCTCCGTGCCCTATCCCAGCAGCAGTGAGCAGATCCTGTCCTCCGCTCCTGACTCCCAGCCCTCAGATACTTACAAGCATTTGTTAAATCCCTTCTCAGTCTTCTCTTCTCTAGCCTAAGCAGCCCCAGGTCCCTCAGCCTCTTCTCTGGTCCCCTAATCATCCTTATAGTCCTCCCTTGGACCCTCTCCAGCAGATCCCTGTCCCTCTTGAACTGGGAAGCCCAAAAGTGAACACAGTAGTCAAGATGAGGTCTCAGCAGGGCAGAGTAGAGGGGGACACACTCTTCTTAATGTCCCCCAGGATCTCATTGGCCACAAGGGCACACTGCTGTCCACTGCAGCAAAAACATGTCATGAAGGAACCGGTGGGGCAAAGTTTGTTTACATCAAATGTCTGCCTGCAAGGTTTGCAATGATTTGGAGGCAGAATAAAAGCCGAAAATCACTGATGACTGTTGCCTGTGAATAGCTGGTGCAGAGCTGGTACTGCTCTGAATGCAGAGACAGAGCTGAAGAAATCATTATTGCCATCCACTGCAAAAAGAGCTATTGTGAACCTATGGGCACATCAACAGCTGTCTATGGAAAATTATTATTATTAGAGAGGAGAAAATGTCCTATTTTTAACAGATAATCCCAGAATCTGGGTTGAATTAGAATGAAGGCGAGTTTGTCTTTCACATCCTTCTGCATTCAAGCATTTGGCAAGCTGAGACTTTGCAGAATGTAATTGAGGATGTTTGAATTGCTGTTTGTTACCAGTGGTTACTGATCACAACACCTCAAATACTTCAGCAGAGGACCTAGGGCTTGGGTTCTTCTCTAAATCACAGAATGTTAGGGGTTGGAAGGGACCTCCAGAGATCACAGAATCATAGAATAGTAAGGTTGGAAGGGACCTCAAGGATCATCTAGTTCCAACCCCCTGCCATAGGCAGGGACACCTCCCACTAGTNACAACCTCCCTGGGCAACCTGTGCCAGTGTCTCACCACCCTCACTGCAAACAACTTCCTCCTAACATCCACTTTCAATCTCCCCTCTGCCAGTTCAAACCCACTGCCCCTTGTCCTGGCATTGCAAGACCTCGTCAATAGGCCTTCCTGTGGGCCCCCTTCAGAAGTCTCACTTCAGAGCAGAGTTTCCAGGCTAAGCCATATTCACCCACATACAGTTTACACACACACACTTAACAGCCCTCAGCAACCACTGACTAACACTTTTAGGTACCACCTCCCTCTAGTACAGGTCACTTTAGGCCTTGTCCAACCTGGCCTTGAACACCTCCAGAGAGGGAGCAGCCACAACCTCCCTGGGCAACCTGTGCCAGTGTCTCACCACCCTCACTGGAAAGAACTTCCTTCTAACATCATCCAGTTCAGCCTCCCTACCAGACCAGGATCGCCCAGGGTAGGTCACACAGGAACGCATCCAGGTGGGGACGGAAATTCTCCAGAGAAAGAGATTCAACAGCTGCTTACTACAGTTCTTAGGTGCTTTAGGCTACTCAGTTTAGGTTCACAGGGTTGGATGCAAGGGGTGTTTTAGGGTTACTTCAAAGTGGATTTTTCTGCTTTCAAGCAAATCCAGTTTTCCATCTGTTCATTCATGCTTTGTACTGAATCAAGACATTTAAACAACTTCAGAATTCTGTCCCTCTGACAGAATTAACAGGACTGGATGGCATCAGAATTGAGACCAACATTTGTTAGGGACTTCATTTTCTCTTCTTCTCTGTGGAGGCGCTGGAGGAAGAAATCTTGCTGTCCCATCACATGAGGAAAACAGATATGTAATACCTTGAGTGTATCTTCAAAACAGTCACGACAGCCTAAGGTCTGCTCAGAAGCCTGTGGAGCTGCATGTGTCTGTGGCAGGCAAAGGACATACACCTTGCTGCAGCAACCCCACATTTCAGTCAGTAAAGAAATCAACAAAAAAGGTGAGCAAAAAAAAAGTCACAGTTGATGCTCGGCCCTTTGTGGAACAGAAGGCAACCATGTTTGTTCTGTTTCTCAGGGCACCTTCAGGAGGTGCAGGAGCTCCCAAACTGTCTTTCTCCGTAAGAGCAATGAAAGTGAGGCTGCAATACAAGTACACAGAGGGGTCCTCACGCAGAAAATGAACCTTGCCAGCTTCCTGGGCTGTAAATGTATTTGCCCATAGTGTTTGTGCAAAAGGTTTATCCCCATCTCTAGGATGCTACAATGTGCTTCCAGGGCCACCCTCTATAGACTCAGTTCATTGCATGTTGGGGAGGGATAGAGACATGCCAGTCAAGGTGGGGAAGACCTTGGAGATAAAGGAAAGAAAAACCTGGAAAGAGGTAGCATAACAACTGCTTACCAATAGATACATAAAGAAAGAGATTTCCAAGAACTGGCAGATTATAGGATTTCAAGTTCCTCTTCCTGAATATGAAGACTTTAGGTTTTACACAGCAAGTAACTGAAATCAAGGAGTACTTTTCTCCCAGACCTGAACAATTTGATGCAAGTTTAAATGTACTGGAAAGGGAGGGATAGTGGCTAAACTAATTAATAAGATGTTTGGTGACTTCCTATCAGAGTCATGCACAGAAACTAAGGCAAAAAAAAATGTTTGGGTTTTTTGATGCTTGTAGGTGTGTGTAGCACTTCTGGAAAATAATTAGAATGTCAGTTTGACTAAAATTCAGCTTTCTAGTGATAAATGTCCAGGCAATCAGCAAAAAACCCAAGCAATATTATCCAAGTTCCACCATGATCTATACAAAGAGCTCATTAGGCAGAAGTTGAGACCTTTATAAATATCTAGATGAGGGGAGAAAAGCATCATGAAATACTCTCACAAACCATCATCCTGAGCAAATTATTCTGCTGGTCAGTGCTGAAACTTGAACCCAGCACTGATTTAAAGTATTTTTGCACTTCTGAGCTCTGGTCTTAATCTGCAGAAGAGCATCAGCGAGCTGGTCCCTCTGTGCTGGAGCGATTATTGCTGAGCTGATGGACGTAATTGCAAATATTGTGAAGAGTTCTTCCAGATCTGCACTTTGTATTGCAGCTGTGAAGATTGTTTTTTATTGCTTTGTTTCCTTATCCAAATTTTAGTTGCCTGAATGACATATTAATTAACCAAATTCAGAACTGGTTTATTCAACAACTGGAAGGCTTACATTTATCATTGTTCAGTAATGCTACCCAAATGTCAGCTCTCAGTTTGAAAAATTCCTCTGAACTAGTAAACCAGAGAATAATAAAGACACTGTAATTTTCTTTCACTAAAATAAACAGAATATTTTCCTAGCTAATTGTTTACGTCTTATTCCTGTCACTTCTTTCCTTTCATCCTTATTTTTCTTGTTTTCCTTTATTCACATTTCATCTCTTGAACTCCTTATCTCCCTAATCCCTTATCCTCTATGTTCTTGCTTTATCTCTCATTCCACCATTTTATTCCCTGTTTCCTAAGCCTATCTCCCTTCCCATGCTAGGCTCCCCAGGCTTTAAATGCCCTCTGAACCCTTCTTCCCTTTCCCCTACTTCTCTACCTTTCTCTTCTCTTTCATTTTTCCTCACAGCAATCTCCACAGAACAATACTAGGAGTCGGGCTGGCAGGCTGACAAAAAAAGAACAGTGGGAAAGAAAAAGTTTACTCAAAGACAGGTACATTCCTGGTTTAAAAAAAAAAAAACAAAACAGGAAAGAAAAAAAAACAGGAAAGAAAAAAAAAGGAAAGAAAAAAAAACAGGAAAGAAAAATAAAAAAAAGGAAAGAAAATAAAGGAAAGAAAAAACAAGAAAAAAAGGAAAGAAGAAAAAAGGAAAGAAGAAAAAAGGAAAGAAGAAAAAAGGAAAGCAAAAAAGGAAAGTAAAAGGAAATTTAAAAAAGGAAGAAAAAAAGGAAAGAAAAAAAGGAAAGAAAAAGAAGTATCTATGGGAAGGTGTTGCCAAATCATCTGCTTTTTCAGATGTGAAACTTTCAGCAAGGCTCTCTGCGGCGCTCATGTGAGGGAAGGAGCAGGAAGCGCTATCAGGTTGCCAGATGACTCGAGGATGGTGAGGTGGGATTCTGAAGTGCACGTGACAGCAGTAATTCAGGACATTATCCCTCATGTAAAAAGAGCTGTGCAAAATTAACACAAAGGCTTTGGCATAACGAGATAAAAGCCAGGAAACTCGGAGACTGAGCAGCTCTTTTTATCTCATTTTGGTGAGGGGACTGCAGGGCGACGGTAGAAGAGATAAAGTGCTTACGTTAAGGCATCTGGCCCAAGGTGTAGGTGCCTGCTTGTCATGTGGGTGGAAGAGGAGGGCCACAAAGATGATCCAAGGGCTGGAGCACCTCTGCTATGAGGACAGGCTGAGGGAGCTGGGGGTGTGCAGCCTAAAGAAGAGAAGATTCCAGGGAGACCTCAGAGCTGCCTTTGAATACGTGAAGGGATCCTACAGAAAGGCTGCAGAGGGACTTCTCATAAGGGTGTCTAAAGGCAGAAAAAGGGGAATGGTTTGAAGTTGAGGGAGAGTAGGTTTAGACTGGATCTTAGTTCTTCAGCATGAGGGTGGTGAGACCCTGCTGAGTCTAGTTGAGAGAAGTCCCCGCCCATGGCAGCCAGGCCATAGAATCATAGAATGGGAAGGCTGGAAGGGACTTCAAGGATCATCCAGTTCCAACCCCCCAACATAGGCAGGGACACCTCCCACTAGTACAGCTCACTCAAGGCCTCCTCCAACCTGGCCTTCAACACCTCCAGGGAAGGCACAGCCACAACCTCCCTGGGCTACCTGTTCCAGTGTCTCACCACCCTCACTGTAAAGAACTTCCTCCTGACATCCAGCCTAAATCTCCCCTCTGCCAGTTCAAACCCATTGCCCCTTGTCCTGGCATTGCAAGCCCTTGTCAATAGTCCCTCCCCAGCCTTCCTGTAGTCCCATTCAGATCCCGGAAGGCCACTCCACGGTCTCCTGGAAGCCTTCTCTTCTCCAGGCTGCAGAGCTCCAACTCTCTCAGCCTGTCCTTACAGCAGAGCTGCTGCAGCCCTCTCAGCATCTTTGTGGCCCTTAATCTCGGAGGTCCCTTCCAAGTGAAGCCATTCTGGGATTGTCTGAGATGCTCCAAGGCTGGAGACACACAGACATGGGAAATGAGAAAGGCAAATGTGTAAAAAGTCACACAGCAGCAGCCACCTCCGAATGAGCAGCCTGGATGTTGGATGGTGGGTCTAGGAACAATTTCAGCTGTGATTTGCAGAGGAGTACATTTGTTACTGGGGGGTAGAGTAAACCACTTCAGGCTTTGCATTAGATGGTGTCAGCTTTTTAAAAGCTTAAGGAAATGTTCTTTCCCTGCTCAATGGACTGAAGCTGGAGCAGCTTCACTTGGCAAATGTCTATTAGATTGCATTGATTTATTCTGGATTTGAATTTTGCTCCTGGAAATAAAATGGTGATGTGAAAAGAGCTGTAGATGGGATTTCTATTCCCATCCCCACTATCCGAGCTGACGACCCTGAGCCTTGACTTGCATTCCTAATAGGACAGACTTCCCTTTGTAAGAATTCTTCAGCACCTGTAGGTTAGGCATTCAATTAGCATCCATATCCTGATCCCAGCTGAGTTGCACAGGCTTTGAGAAAACTAACAACCAAATGGCTAATTAGGTCAAATTTGGGGCGTGTCAAACCTGACAGCGTTTGGCTTACATCGCTCTGGATTTACATAACGGAACTCAGCGGCACTGAAGTCTGTTGTGTCAATTCCATGGAAGGCTTCTCCAAGAGCTTGCTTTCAGACATAGCAGGTTGTCTCAGAACAGCAGCTTCTCTAGCTTTCTCACCTGTCCTGCATGCTGCAGGGCTTATCACTGCTCCTTACCTGGGCTACTAACACAGCAGTACTTTCATCAGTGCCTCCAGCTCTGGTATCCCCAGTACAAGAAGGACACAGAGCTATTGAAGAGAGTACAAAGGAGGCCACAAAGATAATCCAAGGGTTGGAGCACCTTGGCTATGGAGATAGGCTGATAGGTTGTTCAGCCTGGAGAAGAGAAGACTCCAGAGGGACCTTAGAGATGTCTTCCAATAGCTGAAGGGATCCTACGGGAAGGCTGCAGAGGGACTTTTCATAAAGGGGAATGTTTTGAAGCTGAGGGACATTAGACTTAGACTGGATTTTAGGAAGAAGTTCTTCAGTACAAGGGTGCTGAAACTCTGGAACAGGCTGCTGGGGGTTGTTGAAGGCTAGGCTGGATAAGGCCTTGAGCCTCCCCAATCTGCCCATGGTGAGGAGGTTGAAGTAGGTGATCTCTGAGGTCCCTTCCAATCTAAGCCATTCTATGACTGTATGATCAGTTACCCTATTTTCCAGAACTCAGTAATCCAGGCCAGCAACCAATTGTTTAACAAATTTCCTTTTTAAAACCAAAGCTATTTTTCAGTTAAACCAGAACTGTTTTCTTTTAACTGCAACAGGCTGTGAGAGAACAAAAATCATAAGGACTCTAGGTAGCCTTTTCCAGAGATACTACCTATCAGTAGGCAATAAAAACAACAACAAACAAACCAAGAAAATCTTAAGTTAATAAAGTTTTATATTCTTGCTGTGGCTTCCTCTGTCTTCCAGCAGCCCATCCTGTACATCAAAGGTCACAATGAACACAATGAGTCACTATCAAAACCCAAAGAATGCTTCATGAACAATTACTATACATAAATTGCAGCCTGGTATTTCATTTCTGTGCCAACTCACAGTAATACAGCCCATTTCCTCTTCATTTTTTTTTTTCTCTGCAGCTTTTGTCCATAATAGCAAACAGTTTTGTTAATCTGCTTTTAGAGTTTGGATTTTTTTTTTTTTTTTTAATGGGTATATTTATACCTTTGACTTTTGGTAGCAGTGGCATGAATTCTTCTGGTACAGCTCTTAACAGCTGCATTTCTTTGGTGTAAGAGTCCATAACAACTCTATAACTCTGCCAGGCTTTGTAGCCAAAAACATCATTAGGAAGAGTGAATGGGTTCCCTCTCAAACCCAGAATCAAAGTGCCCCCCAGAGAGGAATGAGCTGTGCATTAGATCATACCTAGCAGAGCAACTGAGTGTTGTGCAGCTGTGGAACCTGTGTGGATCCCTTAAACCATGTCAGTGCTGGGAGGACTGATCTTAAGAGGTCTTTTCCAACTTGAACAGTTCTATGACCATCCTCAGGATTCAGTCACCCAGTTCCAAGGCAAACATGGTACCTTATACACTTTAATACCAAGCATGTGGGACAAAACAGGGCTTGTTTGGAGCTGAAAGTTATCTTAGCAACCATCAACCTTGGCATGTCCTCCTGCAACCCCTCACTTTTCCCTCTTTTGGCAACACCATCTTGTATCAATGAGTGTTGCTGCAACCCCCTGAAAGGAGCAGAAGTGTTCACTCACCTGTAAAGTTTAGTATCTGAGAAATCAAAAAATCTTCACAAATGCTGCTAAATAAATACCACAAAATAAAGAACTCAGAAGAGATGATTTATATGTGTGTGTGTCTACAATGAAGCAACAAGTCCAAACCAGGATTTCTGTTGTCATTGCATTGCTACCTACACACTCAACTTCTGCACAATGTTTTCAAGTATCTCCTGGTTAATATTTATTGTCTTTAATGAGCAATATTATGGACTAGAAAGTTGTGATGACAAGCAGCAACAGCTGGCATTCTCTCAACAATTCCACAATAAGAAAAGAGGGAAGTAAGATAATATCAGCCAGCTTCCTTCTGAAGAGGTTTGGTTAAATCAGAATTCTTTGGATTAGAACATTACAAAGCAAAAATACTTCAGCCTACGATTCTACCTAGCATGGGAAGAAGACAGCAGATATTTTTAATGCTCCTAAAATAATCACATCCTATTGTGCCCAGCTCTGCTAAAAGGTATGCTGAAGCAAAACACTGATTTTTTCTTTTCCCCCTCCCGTGTTGTGAGAACTGTTCAAAGACTCTCTGCTTCAGTTCAGGATCACAGAGGTAATCAAAGGTGTTTGGGGGTGGTACACTATGGCTCCTCTGGCCATGTGCTAAAACACAGGACTCACAGTCAGGTCCAGGGCTTTGAGGTGTCTACAGTAACATTCACATCAAGTACCAACAGGAAGCAAGACTCCCTGAAGGGACAGTGAGTGTCTTTTACAATACACTGACAAGTTTGGAGCCTACATTTTAACTCTTTATTTCATGCAAGTGTAAACTTGCATGCATTTACCCATGGGTTCATAGAATGGTTTGGGCTGGAAATTTGAAAAAGAGGAGGCTGAGGGCAGACCTCATTGCTGTCTACATCTACCTGAAGAGACATTGTGGAGAGGCTGCTGCTGGGCTCTGCTCACAGGGAACTTGAGACAGAACAAGGGGGAGTGGCCTCAAGATGAGGCTGGGGAGGCTTAGATTGGACATTAGGAAAGTTTTTCCTGGAGAGAGTGGTCAGGGACTGGAATGAGCTGCCCAGGGAGGTGGTGGAGTCACCCAGCCTGGCTGTGTTTAAGGGTGGTTTGGATGTGGTGCTTGGGGCTATGGTTTAAGGTGAATCTTGTAGAGTAGGGTTCTAGGTTGGACTTGGTGATCCTGAGGGGCTTTGCCAGCCTGCACGGTGCTGCAATTCTGTGATTCTATGGAAGGGACCTTAGAGATTATCTGATTCCAAACCCCTGCCATGGGCAGGGACAGCTTCCTCTAGTCAAGGTTGCTTGAGGTCCTACCCAGCCTGGCCTTAAATACTTTGGGAAGGATGCAGCCACAACCTCCCTGAGCAAACCATTCTATGATTCAAGCTCCTGTTTTGCATATGCTGATACCTATCTGCAAGTTATGAGTTGCAGAAGCACTGGAGAATGTGGATACACCCAGCCAGGAGAGTCACTTCGACAGAAGGACTTGTAGAAATGTGACTCCTTCTAAGTTCTGTCAGAGAAACAAAGAAAACTTACCGGAAGTGATGCTGTTGAGCAACACCAGTGATGAAAAGTCTTGCCTGGGATTGAGACGTCTCCAGCATATGGACACAGAGCTGTTGGAGTGAGCCCAGAAGAGGGTCAGAAAGATGATCCGAGGGCTGGAGTGCCTCTGCTATGAGGATAGGCTGAGGGAACTGGGTGTGTTCAGCCTGGAGAAGGGGGTAGCTAAGAGCTGCCTTCCAGTACCTGAAAGGATCATGCAGGACAGCTGTAGAGGGTTTTTTCATAAGGGTGTCTACAGACAGGCCAAAGGGGAATGGTTTGAAGCTGAGGAAGAACAAGGTTAGACTGGATCTGAGGAAGAAGTTCTTCAGTGTGAGGGTGGTGAGAGTCTGGAACAGCTTGCCTTTGGAGGATGTTGATGGCTTCTCCCTGGGGGTCTTCAAGGCCAGGCTGGATGAGGCCTTGAGTAGCTGAGTCGAATTGTGAGGTGTCCCTGCCCATGGTGGGGAGGTTGGAGTAGATGATCTCTGGGGTCTCTTCCAACATAAGCTATTCTAGGATTCTACAACTGATTCCTTGGTCCTTCCAAGCAAATAAAATCTGCCTCTNAACAACAGGGAGTTAAATCTGCCTCTTTTTTTTTTTTTTTTTCTCTTCTTTTTCCTTTTTTCCTTCATTCTCCCTCTTCTCTCATGCTAACTGAATGTGGGTGGGGAAGACTGGAAACAGAAAGGGTCATGTTTTCTCCTCCAAACTTGAAGGTGTTTTTTTTTTTCCTCTGCCACAGATGCTCTGTGCTCATCAGTTGCCACGTGCTCCTGAGAGAGAAAAAGAGAGGAGGGGAATTGCCAGTAACATCAGTAACCTTCAACACAGGCATGCAGAAGAATTTACTGAAAATCAGGTTGTGGTACATGTTCCTATTTTAGCTTTGCCCTCGTTAACATCTTCTTAATAAACAGGTGCACAAACTTCCCCAAGCTGTCACTGTTGTTTACCCAGTCTGCACACTTTACAAATCTCCTAATGGAATAGACTCAATCGTCTTCAGGATCTGTGCCTTAATAAGGCAGAGTCACAAAGTTTTTAGTGAAATACTTTCTGGCAATAAGAGTTCTGCTGGGTGAAAGCTTCACAAAGTTTGTCTTGAATGATTAAAAAAACCAAAGAAAAACCAAATAAACCAGTGACATGGATTCACTTCTAAGTTTAGCACAACGCAATGCAGGATTTCATACCTGCCTGACATTAACAACTAAATGAGCTGGAGAAAGGAAAAGGGAAATGAAAAGGTGTAAAAAAGGTGGAAAAGGCTTTTCTAGTGGAGTCTGAAATTAACAACTAGATGAGCTGGAAAGAGGGAAAGGGAAAATGGTGTAAGAAAGGTGGAAAAGGCTTCTCTAGTGGAGTTTGAAACCAGGAGAATCACACAATCACAGAATGGGGGTTAGAAGGAACCTCTTAATATCATTGAGTCCAATCCCCCTGCCAGAGCAGGATCACCTACAGCAGATTGCACAGGAACACATCCAGGTGGACTTTGAAAGTCTCTGGAGAAGGAGACTCCACCACCTCACTGGGCTCTGCCATCCTCAAAATAAAGAAGTTCCTTCTCATGTCTAGATGGAATTTCCTGTGTTCAAGTTTATGCTTGTTACCCCTTGTCCTGTCACTGGGGACCACTGAGAAGAGTCTGGCCCCATCTTTCTGACATCCATCCCTCAGATATTTGTAAGTATTCATAAAATTGCCCCCTCAGCCTCCTCTTCTCCAATGCTTTCACTGCACTCTCAGATTACTGCAGTGTAGACTCAGGTTTGCTTTCACCAGCTCAGCGTCAGCTCCCCTGAAAGTTTCATTCCTTTCTCCACCTCTTGACCCAAGGCAGAGAGCCTGTCACGAGACAGGGGAGATACTATTTTTGATTCTACCAAGTGGTGAAAGATTTTCAGCTGACATCTCTCTTTTCCTTGGCAAGCCTTGACCCATCAGGCCACAGTGCAAACCACAGCCTCGCTCACTCAGAGAAGGAACAGTTACAAAAGGCCATTCTTGGAAAAAGATTTTGCATGGTGAATTTTGAAGGGATGGAGGAAGTTCCTTGCCATACTGCAGTCTCACAGGTCACCTGAAAAGTCAGCCCAAATGTCTGACACTGACACTCCCCCAAAACTGCTTGAGTGAACATGGTTGTGTTGATGCAGTGAGTATGTTGACTTAACTTGAGGTAGGTATTTCAGATCTGCAGGGAGCAGAAACTCTTTCCAGGCATTCCCTAGAAGGTCTAATTAAATATCTAACTTCCATTCTGGATCCCACTGAGAGGATCAAGCATTTACTGCTGCAGAGCAGGTCTCAACATCCAACTGAGTACAGACCTCATTGCAGGGTTATTTGAGAGGAGTGGTTCTGAAGAAACTAATAGTTACAGACAATGTATTAAAGAGATTAATACCTTAATAATTAATTACTTTGCTATTAAAATAGATAAATAAGTTAAAAGTATATAATTAACTGCCGTTCCATCTCATGAGCTTTTAGTCTGCATTGCTGGAGATCAGTATTGTTCCATTGTAGATGGCAAGCAGTAATTGCAGAAATTCCTTCTAATACCATGGGAAGAGGTTGTGCAGTTAATTCTTCACTGAAGGTGTCTGTTTGATAGCCCTGGAGAATGTAATCTGTAATATTTATCAGCAGAGAAGCTACAGGAATGAAAGCAGCGAAAGACACTTTCCCTGTCTCATTGAAGTCAATGTTGTTCTTCAGGGTTGGATGAGCAATTCCATGCTTCTGTGTTTCACCTTGCTGTAGAAGCCACCACTAGAGTAGCCATGGAGAAACTTCAGCAATGCAGAAAACTCTCTTGCTACAGATTTGACTGAAGAGCTGATGTGTTAAATACAAGCTACACGTGCTGCTACCAAAGAGGAAAACTTCGAGCTATCATATAACAACCATGGAATGGCTTAAGTTGGAAGGGACCATGAAGATCATCGGCTCCAATCTCCCCACCACAGGCAGGGACACCTCTCAACTAGATTTGGCTGCTCAAGGCCTCATCCAACCTGGTCTTGAACACCCCCAAGGAGGAAACAACCCAGGGAGGAGGGATGAGCTTGGTCTATATGCAAGGACACAACCTGTGTAAACACCTAAAGCTCCCCAGCTTTTAACAAGCTGTTTTAACCTAGAGCTTCACACGACCTGATGTGGTTATGAGCTGCAGCATGCCTCACCACATGAAGAATTGTCCAGCAGACTCTGAGATGGTCTGAGTCATGGTGCTCCACAAGGAACTGTATTCACAGTGCACACTTCACCCCTAGCATTATTCCTTCTGGGAAATAGGCAAAAGAGAAAAAAGGGAAACTCTTACAGCAGCAAAGCTGGGTGCAGGACATAGAGTGATTTGGCATGAAAAAAGTTAGGGGGCTCATTAGAGGCAAAGTTATTAGGCCAAGCAAACAGTTAATCCCTGTCACACAGAGGTAACAGAGTTGCCAGTCTTGAACTCTAAATTAAAGGCACTCTCTGAGTACCAGAGAAATGACTCTTTTTTGCAGCTTCCTCAGTACCATCCGTCTACCATAATGCGGTGGGCTTTTTCTTTCTCTAAATTCTGGGCTCCAACTAATTACTGGCAGGAAGTGCCTATTTTTATGCCATTAGTATGCAAATGAGTGAGAAGCAGAAAAATATTCTAAAGGAACTGTTACAATATCTGTCCACAGATTACTGGCCAATTAGAACATGGGATTAGGGCTGCGAGACCCCAGAAGAGCATGGCCAAAGTCTTTCTGCTTGGGTGCCTCAAGCGTCGTTTCAATGGGAACTGTATATACACGGCCCTTTTCCTGGAAAAAAGGGGAAAAAAAAAAGTTCAAGCCTAAATTGCCTCCTTACAAATGAGCACTTCTACCCTTGAAAAACGAATGCCTTCACTTCCTCGCCTCAATTTTTCTATCCATAAACCGGGGATAAAACAGCCTGTTCGTGATCCAGCACACGCCAGGGGCAAATCATTCAGCTGGACTGAAGGTCTCCTCTCACCCTATCTGACAACAGCTAAAACTCCCAAATCTTGTATTTATAAAATTATTTGTGAGTGATGTTTAAAAAGATTTTTCAAGCCTTGCCACTTCTGCCTAGGCAAAACAAGCAAACAGCAGGAAGAACTTGTGAGCCTTGTGACACCTTGGCATTTCAATAGCTTGATAGTAGCAGGAATTCTGAGGTGTGGGAGAGTGGAAAACAACTTTTCTAGGCTTTCTGAACCTTTGCAATGGTGAAACAAAATGCTGCATTATCCTAAGGGTATTTCTCATGCAAATCAGCCTTCTCACTCTTTCAAAATCACCGATTAGCCAGAGGAAAAAATACATAATTCCTCAAGTTACTGGTCTTGATGATTCTCACAGCTGTACTCCTTGGAAGTGTTGCTTTATCACTCCGCTAAATATTACTCATTTGGACTTCCTATTAAAGGAAGGTTTCTGTCTCCATCCCAAAGATAACACCGAGCTGAATCGGGTCAGCGTGACAAACATTCATCCTCTGAGAAGCGTTGCTGGAGCGGTTTGTTGTTCACTGTGGCCAAGGGAAAGGAATCACAACCCAGGTGGCACCACGAACACCTGCCCAGCCTCCCCCTGGAGCTTCACCACCTGAAAATGCTTATCGGGGGAAAAAAAACAAACAAGCCACACACGTCCTACACATATATAAGTGATAGCAGCCCCTACTCTCCCTCCGCATCTCACAGAGAAATATCTATGTTTTGTTTTTTTTCACCCTTAGCTCACCTGGTGTGTACCTCCTCGTTACTTATTCCTCCCACCTCTCCCTGCTCCCCAAACTCTTCTAAAGGGCCTCGTCGCTCGCCTGGCAGCTGCTACGAGAAACGGTTTGTTTCCCCTTCCATCACTTTCTCCGTTATGTTTTCCTCCTTCTTGTTCCCGAGTGCAACGGCCGGGCCCCGGTTGGCGGGGAGGCCTCGGTGGGGGCCGGGGAGCTGCCCTTTCCACAAATAAGGGTGCCCAAGGGACGGGCGGACCCAGGCCCCTCGCCCCGCGGGCACGGAGGGTCCATGGGACAGCGGTGGGCCCGGGGGCTTGCGGCGGGGCCGGGCGGCGGGCGGAGGAAGGAGGGGGCCCGACTGGCGGCAAGGGGAGGCTGGCTCTGCTGCGCGCCGAGGGGAGGGAGGGGCCGGGACGCCGGCGCGTCGGTGCCGACGGTCTCCAGGCGGGAGTGAGGAGGAGGAGGAGGTGAGCTCCCTCTGGGTGGGGTAAGGAGCGGGGCCGCCCGAGCCAGGCAGGAGGGAGGGAAGGGGTCAGCGCGGAGCGGCGGGGCGG
>VWZE01023687.1:36911-64980 GCA_013396675.1 Eubucco bourcierii
GCTGTCCGCGCTTTGACCCCGCGGAGTCGCGGCAGGGTCAGGCAGGGCCTGCAGACACTCTCTCCGGCTCCTTCGCTCGGTCCCTCTTGGGCAGTCCCTGGGGAACGCAGGGGCCCGGGGTAGGCGGAGAGAGTAGCGCGTCCTGGCCGGGCCTGGCTGCTCTGCGCCTGGCTTGGCACAGGTGGCTGTGGGGAAGCCGCTGCCGGGATGTGCCCTGGCCGGCAGGCCCCGGCTAGATCCTGGCCCCGAGCAGTCCCTGGAGTCTCTCAGCGTTCGGAGTGGATGCTTTAATTTCTAAAGACACTCCTGTTTTACTCTTGTTGAAGGCAGTCTCTGCCGGTCAAGGACTGCTTTTGGTAAGCAGTTAGAATATGAGCTGTAAAATTCGAACCCGGTGTCATTGCAAGTGTCACTATAATGCATTTAAAACCCAATGCGTATATAAATAGGTCTGCTGGTAAAACTGTCGAGAAAACTTGTAACCTTTGTGGTTGCATAGTGTCACATTTTATAGAACAAGGAAAACAGCCATCAAAACACTCCCTGTTTTGCAAAACATGTAGATTTCAAGATTGTTTTTATTATTTTTTTAAGCTAGAAATGCCACCTGACAGAGCACTTCATAGCAGAGGAGCTGCTCAAATACACTTTGCAAACGAATCCCAACTTGAGGAAAGTGTCTCAGCTGAATGAGACTTGGCAGGTCTGCACAAATCTTTTAACACATGACTGTGTGATGATTGGAGTAGCAGACTGGAGGAAAGAAACCATTCGAGGTGCAAATGCATGCACTTTTTTAAGAAGCAGGAGGAAAAAAAAAAGCCACCAGAGTTTGAAGCTTACTTTTCTGGTTGGATTTTTCTAGTTTGACAAGAAGTGGGTGCACATTACTGTGATTCAAGGGTTTCATCCTGTAGGCAGGTAAAGATAGGCGGGGGATTTGAGCGTGGCTTGTAACAATGGGTTGGCATAATTAAACAGTGCTGTTTTATGGGGCTCTATTAACCTGGTTCACCTTAAATCTTAACCATGACAGCCTTTTCATGTAAAGAGCCTCCATACAAAGTACAATATTGAATTTTAATTGGGGCTTTCAAGACTTAATGTGTTCTTGCTCCATCTCTTTTTCTTAATTATTATTATTTCTTCCTTTTTTTCTTGTTCTTGGAGGTCCAGATATAGCCAAATGCATTGGGGAAAATACTTTCTGACATGACTTTAAATGCTGTGTATCCAGATCACATAAATCAAGGACCATTTTTTTAATACAGTGCTGGGTTGTTTTTGTTCTATATGCCTGCCACCTAAGAAAAGGTGAGGTTGTCTCAATATTGCAATACTTGAGTCTTTACAAGCTCTGTGAAAGTTTTCACTAATTAATATGATTTTTCTGCTTTACCGGTTTGGTGGAGTATGTTGCTACAAGTGCTTGAAGCATGCAGTAAAGCCCTGTGGAGGCAAGAACAGCACATAGTGAGTTGATTGAGTCCCTCACAGTTGAGCCTGAGTGAGTGAAGGCATTTGGCATGTCAGTCACTAATGTGGTACCAGCAAACGTCTCAATCTCAGACTTTGGGATTTGCCATGAGTTACAAACACCTGTTAATTAACCCTTGTGGTGCTCTCTCCTGCTTTAGGACCAGTATCAAATGTGACTGGTACTGATGCAAAAGTCATGCCTGTAGCTTGTGAAGTGCCTATATACAGCTGAAACATGTCACTTTTGCTGCTAAGTCACTTAGGCTCTAATGTAAAATTTATACAACTTCCTTAACGTTGTTTTAAAACTAAAATATAGACAGATTTTAAAGACCTGTTTGGCTGGAGGCCCATTCTAGAGTGGCTGGTAAAAGTAATAAACTATCCTCAAACGTTTCTGCTCAATAAAATTTGAGAATATGAAAACAAAAATGTCCCTGATTTAGTTTTTTATAAATATTTTCTACACCCTGTGACTGCAGTGTTTGACATTGCCCATAGACTGAAGAGCTGTAAACCTTCAGTATGTTAGGCCTCTGACCTGATCTGCAGCACTGACTTCTGCTATTTTCTGTTTTGACCAAAGCAGTAAAGGTTTGTGGTCTCTGACCAGTATTGTACACTGGTGAAAGTTTCTAGATAGCCATTTTTATAATCAAAACAGCACTTTAGCAATGTGTTTTCCTTCTCTCATGGCTCCTGGAATAAACTGCTTGGGCAAAACCTGCTGTAAGCTGTGATCACACCAACTGCTTCCTTACATAGAGGAGTCCAGTAGTTTTAGAAGCATCTGTTGTATTTAAATTTCTTCTTGTGTCACCAACTGGAATCTAACTTGGGAGAAAGAGTACATACTGCATTGTCTGGCCTTACAAGATCAGAATATGCTTGTACAGTATAGGCCTATATACTTCAGGTTGGGGGACACATTTGAGTTAGTGTTTGTCCTAGAACTATTCATGAGTGGCTGTTTCACGTGGAATATTCCTATGTGTTATAGAATCATAGAATGGTAAGGTTGGAAGGGACCTCAAGGATCATTAGTTCCAACCCCCTGCCATAGGCAGGGACACCTCCCACTAGTACAGGTTACTCAAGGCCTCAAAGGCCTCAGGTGTTAGCTGCAAAGTCCTGTCCAAAGACTTGAGATCTTACCTGGCCAGGCAACTGCATTAACTGCTGGTATCACATTAGTGGCTGAGATGCCAAATGCTTTCCCTCACTCAAGCTAAACTATGTGGGACAAGATCAGCTCATGATGTGCTGTCCTAAACTACATGCTCAGGAGAAATGTGTGACAAACATGTTGCTGTGTGAACAGAATTCACTTCTGTTTAGGGAACTAAAATGAAAGTATATTTAAGGGTTCAATTTTTAATGATATTGGCATAAATAATGGGACCGTAACATTGACTGCTGCTGTCATTGAAATTGGTAATGAAACTCCTTAACACTCTGTTTGAGGACTTCTGTGGGGTACTGCTTGAGCTGTAAGCCGTTGTGTAGTGGGAGTAGTAGCAAAATTGAGGCAAATTATTTGTTGACTTGCACAGAGACTATCTCATTGTCTTGAACTGGTTGGCTAGTTTACTAATATTTCTAATTAAATATTATTCAGAAGTGAGAAACTAACTACATATATATGCAGGACTGTTAGAAACTTTTGTAGGAGGCATTTTACAAATACACTGGTTACCAAAGGGTTTTATTTCCATTTGGATGTGACAAATATTCTCTACCAAGTTGGTAAAGCAGGAGAATCATCTTAATCTTTGGTGGCAAGTTGTTAACGAGGGGCTCTGGAGAGCCTGCCTCCTCCTGCCCCCAGCCATCAGTAAGTGGTGCAGTTAGCAGTGGTGAAGCAGTGCCGTGGTGCTGTAAGGACGCACGCCCCAGCGTGAATTTCACTTCTGAACAGATCTGTATCAAAGTAGCTCTTAAGCATACACCTTAGCTAGCCATATTGCTGCACATCAGATGTGAAAGTAAAAATAAATGTGTGAAGCACCAGACAGAGTATGAAATCTAAATCTGAAACCCATGTCTCCAAACAGTCTATTATCCTAAATCCTGGACCCTGTATGTATGGGAGCATATCTGTCTGCTTTATTTTTGATCCACAGTATTTCCTGTAGGCAAGAAATCAAAAGATCTTTTCAAGTTATAAATGCCAAGAAGTAGGGAAGCCAATACTTCAGATTGCTGGTATTTTGTGTGTGAGTAGCTCTTTGATGTCCACATGAGAACTGGAGGAATGTCTGAGATTAACAATGAAGTATGTAAAATTAATGATGAAATGCAGAACTTGCAGGGAAACAAGCAAGGCCAGGCACTAAGTGTGGTTTGTATTTCTTCCCCCTGAATAATTATTTGTTAGGATTAAGACAGAGAAAGAACACAAACAGCTGAGACACATAAATCCCAAAGTAAGTTAGTGCTGTATAGGCAAGTTTGATTTAGCTGTTTCTCTGTGTGTGTGTTTACATATAATCAAACATGCAAAATTTAATACATGTGTGATTAGCAGAAGTATTCTCTTTGGCACTTCAGATGCGACTGGATTTAATATCAACTTCACACCTTAATTTTACCTAATTGTTGTACAAGAATAGCAGAAAAAGTGAATGTTAGGTTGACAAAAAAAAAAAAAAGGAATTTTATCAGTTCTACATCTGAAAATGTCTTTGCATACTGTACAAGACTGCAGCCAGTGTGGCTTCACATACTGTGTCCATTTCTGTTCCAGGATTGTCTGGGGGTATCCAGGTGCTGTGCTTGTACAACAGGTTGTCTGTTAATGGTGCTCAGTGGTACAAGTGTGATAGTGCCAGAAAGACTCTGGGCATCTTTTCTTGATAGAGTTACAAAGGTTACTCTGGCCATGCCATGGCAGCAGAAAACTTGTGGTTGTGGTTTTGATGAGTAAAATAGCACCCAGAGTACATGATTTTTCATAGTCATTATTAGAAGTTGTCATGGAGAGGAAAAAATAACCTTCCATACCCCTTAAGCTCACACCTAAGTGTTCGGATTCAGATTTGATATGATGCAGTGTTTTGTGGTGGTTTTTTTCTGCTCTGGAATGGAAGATTTACTGAATTGATGTTCCATGATGAGGGTTGGCAGAATTTAGTGCTCAGGTGTGTTGGAAAGAAGGATGAAGACCTCACTTGTGCTGTTTGGTACTTGTTTCAATCTGAAAGAGAGGTCCTTTAGAAAACTGAGATTTTAGGTTTGTCTTTTTAAAGCCTAATAAAGCATGTAATAGAACTGTTGTAAAGTCATTCTATAGAAGAACTTCTAGAATATCCCAAAGCTCTGTGCCTATGTGCAAGAGTAAATGTTTGGGAATGCTAAAACCTCTGAATGGAGCAGTGCTGGTATGTGACTGTAGTGGCAGAGTATTTGAGTGAGAGAACAGTGAAAGCATCTCTATTTCTGCATAGAGAAATGCCACTCTCTGATTTGGGTAGGGAGGAAACCTTAGTTGTGCATTAATGACATCATTGTAGAGAATTTGACAATGTAGATCTTGATTCTGTTTAGATAATGTTGAATTTACCAGAAATACCATAATATCCATCGTTGAAAACCTAATGTCTTAAGTGTAATAGATTGCTTCATCTAATGCTCAGTGTCATATTTCCTATGACCTTTCTGCTTCGATGTTGGCAAATACTCCAGAAAACAAAAACTAAACAAGCAGTTGAACTTACTGCATCTTTTATATTCTGGGTATTTTCAAGGTTTACACAAGGATTATAGAGCTGTGGAATCACAGAGTGGGTTTAGTTGGAAGAAATGAGAGGGATTGATTTGAAGCTGAGGGAGGGCAGGGTTAGGCTGGATCTTAGGAAGAAGGTCTTTGTTATGAGGATGGTAAGACTCTGGAACAGGCTACCCAGGGAGGTTGTGGATGTCTCCTACTTGGGGATGTGCAAGGCCAGGTTGGATGAGAGTTTCAGCAGCTGAAGTCTAGTTGAGAGGTGTCCCTGCCCATGCAGGGTGGTTGAAGTAGATGATCTTTGAGGTATCTTCTAACCTAAGCTGTATTAGGATTCTGTAATCTAGTCAAACCTTTCTGCCATGGGCAGGGTCACCTCCTACTAGACCAGGTTGCTCAGAGCCTCATCCAGCCTGGCTTTGAATGTTTCTATGCTTGGAGCCTTCACAGTTTAGGTGGTTTGTTTGTTTTTTTTTTTTTTTTTTTTTTTTTTTTTTGCCCGCCCCTCTCTATGGGTANTTTTTTTAATCTAGTGCCTGACCACTCTCATGGTGAATTGTTTCTTCCTAATATCTAATCTAGATCTAACTTCTTCCCATTTGAAGCCATTGCCCCTCCTCCTGTAAGATGACTTTGCAGAATAGAGAATGCAGCAGCATTTGATAAAATTCTGTATTTTGTGATTGCCCAGGTGAAAATTTTTGCCATTCATCTAAGTTTACAGTTTAATCTGGATCCAAAGAAGGGCAACAAAAGCTTTTGAAGGGCCTAAAGAATAGGCCTTGGGTACAGCTGATGGAACTAGAGTTTTTTAGTCTGGACAAAAGGAGGCTGATGTGAGACCTTCTGGCTCTCCACCACTACCTGAAAAGAGACTGGAGTAAAGCAGGGTTTGGTCTTTTCGCCCTAGTGTCAAGTGATAGGGTGAGAGAAAATAGTCACAGGTTACACTAGGGGAGGTTTAGGTTGCATATTAAAAGAAACTTCACTGAAAGTGTCCTCAAACACTGTAACAGGCTCCCTAGTGAGGTGTTTGAGTCCTTGTCCCTGATGATACTTGAAAGATGCAGAGGTGTGGTGTTGAGGAATGTGGCTTAGTACCAGGCTTAGTAGAGTTAGAGAATGGTTGGACCCAACCTTAAAGATCTTTTCCAACTGAAATGATTTTGTGATTAATGCAGTAAATTTGAGTGTAACTTTGTGTACTTTGGGATAAAGTTATCCAAATAACATCACCTTGTTGGATTTAGAGAATAATTTCTTGTCCTGGTCTTGCTTTAAGAAAACTTTAACAAGAAATAAACTTGTTCTTAAGTCAGTTTTCTTTGTTGTGATTTCAGTGTTAAGGCAGGATTTATGACAATGACTATAGGGTGGTGTTGGCCTAATTAGTCATTATTTCTGGCATGCATAAAAACCAGTAGCATGCTTTTGGTTTTAATATCTAGGTTTTTTGTAAAACAAATGGTTGTGCAAACTGTACACTAAGGTCTTACAGTCTTATTTGACTTCTGTTCTGGGGAGTCACTTAGGATTGTTGTTGATATCTAAATTTACTAAGGTAGTGACTCTGGACAACTGTATATTTAGATATATTTTATTTTAAGGAGCAGAATTATAGAATCAGTAAGGCCAGAGAAGACCTTTAAGATTGTCAAGTCCAACCATAACCCAACTACCATGACCACTATACCATGTCCTGAAGTACCACATCTACAGCTTCTTGAACACCTCCAGGGATGGAGACTCCACCACCTCCCTGGACAGCCTGTTTCAACCCTTCACCACTTTCTCAGTAAAGAAGTTTTCCCTAATGTCCAATCTATGTCTCCCTGGCACAACTCAAACTCATTTCCTCTCATCCTGTCATTGGTTACTTGGGAGAGGAGACAACCCCCGCTTCACTCCAACCTCCTTTCAGGTAACTGTATAGAGCAATACTATCTACCCTTAGCCTTCTCAAGACTGAACAATCCTCAGCTGCTCCTCATATGATACCCTCCAAACCCCTCACCAGCCCTGTTGATCTTCTCTGAATGTGCTCCAGGACCTTAATGTCTTTCCTGCCCAGAACTGAACTGAGTACTCAAGCTGTGGCCTCACCAAGGCTGAGCACAGAGGCACCAACGCTTCCCTACTCCTGCTGGACAAACCGATTCAGATCTAGGATCCTGGCCAGGATGTCCTTGGCTGTCTGGGCACACTGCTGGCTCATGTTCATCCATCTACCAGCACCTTGAAGTCCTTTGCCACTGGGCTGCTTTCTGGCCACTCTGCCCCAAGCCTATAGTGTTGCTGGGGTTGTTGTGACTTAAGTGCAGACCTGGCACTTGGTCTGGTTAAACACCATCGCATTGACCTCAGCTCATGGATTTAACCTGTCCAGAACTTGGAGGTTTGGAGTTGAATATGGCTTTTCTACAAGGGTCTATTCAGGGATTAAATGCAAAACACTACAGGGCTTTCTAAAACTGCTAATAGCTATTACAGGCTTTTTCAAAGAGCTGTAGGATTATCTGTGTGATATGCTCAAGTTGGGCTGAGTGATGTCTCTTACAGACTTGGTTTTTTTGTTGGCCTTGTTGAGCTGAATTGCCAGTAATTGGTATTTCACCCAGAAGTGACCCAGGTGATTTAAGGAATTCCAGCACCTTTAGCAGCTCCATGCATGTGGAATGTCTTTCCTAATCAGGATTAAGAGAGGGGGGCATTGAACACAGCAATGATTGAAAACCTGCCTTCTGAAACAAAATCCACAGGGGCATGTGACACAAATGCTTCTCAGTGCCTGTGCCTTCTCATCAGGCCACAGCTTGTGCCTCTCTTAGACATCCTTAACGAGCACAGGACGTTGCCAAAGCACAAAACTGCTTTGCACCTTCCTCCTCTTGAATCTGTTTCTCAATTAAACTTTTAAAAGTCAGAGCCCCCAACACGCAAAGTGCAGCTTCATGGTAGCTGTGACATTATTTTACTGTTCATGCTGTGAATTCCATTCTCTAGTAAAATGAATATTATATAGGTCTTTTAAGTTGGTTGTCAGTGGAGAATAGGGAAGCTCCACTTGCGGCATCTGTATGCAATCTTGGCGACAAGTAGGACCCTCTGGAAAGCTGTTACTGTTGGGGCAGAACTAATCATTCCATGTGAAATTATATAAGGAGAATTAGCTCTGACTCTACCTCATTTCCTTTCATACCGCTGTGAAAATAAGCTTAGGAACATCAAACCTTCCCTCCTTATTTCTCTAAGTACTTTATTAAATACTTCTATTAAGGCTTATTTATTGTAGGTGCTGGAAACAACAATAACTACCTGGATTTCTGGGTGCTAATGGGATGTGCATGCCTGCTGGGTTTGGTGGTTTTGATCTCTTCAGGACTGGGTTCCTGGGATCAGCCCTGGTTGCCTCTCTCTGTACTTGGACTTTATTTCCCGTGTGGATCATTCGGAATCCTTCCTATTTAAGGTAGCATGCTTGATGTGATAGAAAATTGTCAATCATCAGACTGCCTTGGCTATTCAGAAAAAGATATCAAAAGCCTGCTTGGAGCTCTAAGGAGCAGTCAAGTCACCTGCTGATTTGCCTGGCAGGAACCTAAACTCACACAGCTTTTAGGTTTAGAGAAGAAAACGCAGCTCCCTGGAGGTCATCCTCTCTGCACTAAGGCCCTGTGCTGTCTGCATGAGCATACAGTGTTCATTGTAAAGCCAGACAGATAGGCATAGATGCTTTCTGACATGTTCATCTTAACCAGGTCTTAAAAACAATCAGGGAACATGTGTGTAACCCCTCCATAACCTAATCCATTGTTTAACCATCCCTAGACGTAGCATATTTCCTCTAATACTATTCTAATTTTTTTCTTAGCCCGTTAAGCTCCTTGGAATTTTACTTTTTTTTCTTTTTTTTTCCTGCTGTGGTTGTTGCTGTAGCAGGACATGATCATCTCTTTTGTAGCTGCTGTTTTGAAACCTGCATGCTTTTTCTGTACTCATCTACTCTTTTTCCTTTGTGTTCTTGAAACTCATTTTCCTTTAACTTTCCCTTAATGCTTAGAGTTTTTTTGGTGAGCTTTTCTGTTTCCCACATCCGTGTATGTAATATCTGAGTCTGTCTGAACTTAATGTACAACCTTAGTCAGTATCAGTGATGAATAGACTAAATCTTAGCAGCTTCTGCTTATGGTGTTCCTGCTAATAAAACCTGCATAGAACCACAGAATGACTGAGGTTGGAAGGGACCTCAGAGTTCATCTCCTCCAACAACTTCCCCACTATGGGCAGGGACACCTCTCCACTAGTCTCAGATGCTGAAGCCCTCATCCAATCTGTCCTTGAACATCCCCAAGGAGAAGGCATCCACAACCTCCCTGAGCAACCTATTACAGTCTCTCTCAGAAGTTGTAAGAACTTCTTCCTAAGAGCCAGCCTCACCCTGCTCTCCCTCAGCTGCAAACCCTTCCCCCTTGGATTGTCTCAAGACACACTTAGTCCCTCTGCAGCCTTCCTGTAGGATCCCTTCAGCTATTGGAAGGCAACTCTAAAGTCCCCACAGAGTCTTCTCCTCTCTAGGCTGAACAACCCCAGCTCCCTCAACCTATCCTCTTTGCAGAGATGCCCCAGCCCTTGGATCTTCTTTATGGACTTGCTCCACCAGTTCTGTGTCCTGGTGATACCAGAACTGGAGGCAGGATTGGAGGTGAGGTCTCAACAGAGCAGAGTTAAGGGGCAGAATCCCCTCTTGCCCTGCTGCCCACACTCCTCTGCAGCCCAGGATGTGGTTTGTCTTCTGGGCTGCAAGAGCACACCACTGGCTCATTTTTTTACTTTTCAATTTACTGAAGTATGAACCCCCCAGTTTCAAATCCTACTTTTTTTTCCAACTCTAATTCTACTTCCCAGGAATGTTTGCAGCCCTTCTTCAGGTAATTGGAAAGCACTGCAACTATATTGTTCATGATCCAAATAATAAATGAAATCATGAAATAAACCTGCACTGAAAATACTGTCTGTCTTATATGAGGGCCAAGAGGAAGAAGCTTTTTACTGGAGTCCTGCAGTGTTTGCCTTAGTACAGGTCTTGTGGAGATGGAATTTCAGAATGGCTTGGTTGTGATTTTGACAATGTCTTTGGGGACATTTGCTGATCTTTATGTTCATGACTGCCATGGACTGGGAAACCTGCAAGTGTGTAAAATAAGTCAGTTATCTTGTAGCTGCAGGTGATCAGGGAGGGAATCTTTAGTGAGCTGAAAAATAAAATCAACTTGGAGAACATTTGTATGGATGTGCACACTTGGGTCAGCAGTGACTTTGTTCCTCAGAGTGCTGTGTAAAAATGAATTGCAATTAATTGCACAGATGTGGGTTTGTGTTTGTGTCTAAACTTGGTGTCCTTGTACAAAGGCTCCTTCTTCATACCTGCTAGATCAATGCTTTAGATCTTTGGTCAAACACCTCAATATTTGAAGTCTCATTTTGGGAGTTGTGTAAAGAAAAGTGGAGGGCAAGCAAAAGTATCTCTGCCTTAAACCCTTTTCTTTCATGGTCTTTGCTTGGAACATGAGCTGCAAGTGTTTTTCTATTATGGCAGTGTTTTAGAGCGCCTGATGTGATCAGAAGGACTGCCATCTCCTTTGCACTGTTGTTTCCAAAACCAAAGCAGATAAGAGATGCTGCAGGAGAGTTGGAATGTTACAGGAAGCATGGCTTGCAGTTAAGACAGATGTGATTTCAACATCTGTGCCTTAGGAAAGCTGCAGTCTGATCTGCCTTCTGTTTTCAGGATATCTGGGATTCCAGAAGCAGAAGTGGTGCAGATAAGGCATGTCCTTTGAGGTTTCAAAGTGCTTCTGCTCACATTGTGAAGCTCTTCTTTATTAGGCCCACAGGAAGCACATCACCTGTAGTGCAGCCAAAGTGGTATTGTTATTAAATCCTCCTCAGCCTCTCCAGTGGTGCTGTTATTTGGGAAGAGCAACCTCTATGGTTGCCTCTGACTAGCTGAGTGTGTGGCCTCTCCGCATAACTATGCCTGGTAGTTTCTGACTCAAAAGCTGTGATGGGGTCCCAAGAACAGTTTACTAGAAGTTTTCTACTCTTTTCCTTCAGTTGAACTCTCCAGTGCTGAAACTTGGGACTTGTAACCTGCAAACTTCATGAGGACACCACCTAGAATAATGGGAGGAAAGATTTCAAAGCCTTGCCACCAGACATTCATTTTCTGTAGCGATTCTCCCCTTTGCCAACTGTGTTCTTGCAAAGTTAGCGTTTGCACTTTCAAGTGCAGCAAGCACATTGGTTTTGGGGTGGTGTGAAAGTCTGCATATTCCTATAGAATCATAGAAAGGTAAGGTTGGAAGGGACCTCAAAGATCATCTAGTTCCAACCCCCTGCCATAGGCAGGGACACCTCCCACTAGCACAGGTTACTCAAAGCCTTGTCCAACCTGGCCTTGAACACCTCCAGGGAGGGAGCAGCCGCAACCTCCCTGGGCAACCTGTGCCAGTGTCTCACCACCCTCACTGTAGAGAACTTCCTCCTGACCTCTAGTCTCAATCTTCCCTCTGCCACTTTAAACCCATTTCCTCTGAGTTGAGAAAATTCCTCTCTTTGCATCATCTCTGAGCAGCAGTCACATCTCTCCTTTCTGATCTTAGGCCTCTCCCTCTTACCTTGGGGCTCCCTGCTTGCCATGCTTCACCTCTGCTGTTGAATCCTGCTCTGGAAGGCTGCGCCAGGTGAGACGTTTACTTTTCTTTCCCCTTTCAGCAGAGTCCTCTGGCCTGGTGTGCAGCCTGTTGGAAGAGGCAAACTGGTGGCCTCCCTCTTCTGCTTTCTGAAAGGGCTTCACTTAACATGACAGGCAGAGCAGGTACGCTCTGAGGGGGCTCACCAGAAAACCTTTTGGGGAGATAGACTCCTGTAAATCTGCAGCTAGATTCTGCAGAAGGAACAGCCTGTGAGTAATATATTATAAGAGGAACTGGGTGAAACCTGAAGACAACTTCCAAATGAGAAAAGCAGGTGGCTTGCTTCGTTTCCTCCACGCTCAGTTTTTATGTTGGTGTCATCCTAACAATACATGACAAATGAATGTGCTTTTCTCTCCGTGATGTTTAAAATTTGATTACCTGAATATTTATGTGGTTCAGTACTTGGGAATATTTGAAGAGTTTTCTCCTTCACTGGGTTGTATATAGGGTGATTTTGGAAGTTGAGCAGTGTATTTGATTGCAGGCTCTCTTAAAATAAGTTCTTCGTCGTGGGGCCGTATTAATATTGCATTTAAAAATGTAAACTTCAAAGATGCAGTTATTAAATTCCATCCAAGATGTGAACTCTGTTCTGTTTTCTGGTATTAATTATGCAAGTTTGAACTTCTTTAAATGAAACCGAGGTAAGGCTTTTTATTTGTGTGTAGCTGTTGAAATAAATTTACCAGTACCAGAAAACATTCTGCTAATAAAGGAGGGGCTGCCTGGAGTTGGCTCTGCTAACTGAGACAATTTAACTCATCCATCATCAGGGATGATGTTTCTTAGCAACACAAAGTATTTTCACCCGGGGTGCTTTCAGGAACTTTCACATTTTTCTTCAAACACAGCCTTGGTAAAATTTTTCTGTGACCTGAAGTTCGTCCATCTGTCCTGAAGCTCCCAATGCTTCTCCATTCTTTCCACTGATCTGATATGTATGGTTTTGTGGTGTTGGTAGGATGGGGTTTTTTTTTTTTCAGCTTAATAATGCCCAAGTTGACTTAGGGGATAATTTTGCATGTCAGCTTTTTCCAAAGGGTTCTGGGAAATTATTTGTTGCTCTGTATAGCAAAACCAAAAGTTATTGAAAACGTGTTAAGAGTTTTATTATGAAACAGATAGAGAGAGATATTGGCTTGGGAACTAACTAAATGCTTTCTGATAGCCACAGCCTCAAGGGGGATGCTTGGATCATTTGTAATAAAAGGCTATCTTTGATATCTCTTGGTGAATTGACTAGTGCTCTGCTTGGATCATCATTCCTGAAAAAAACTGCCTTGATACACAATGTTACAGTCCCAAATTGTTTGGGTGTAAGAATTGCCTTAATGGATGGCCAGGGTTTTCAGCATTTCTTCTTCTAATGCACTCTCTGAAGCCAGAAGCAGCTGTTGATAGATGAAGACTCTACCTCTATTTCTTGCTTTATAGTTTTTTAACATGTGTGAAGCTGATTTGGTCAGTGTAGCTACAAGGCCAGAGGTGCTGGGTAGGGTTTTGCTTGCTTAAAGTTCTGCAGGTATATGGAGAAAGGGACTTGGGAGTGCTGGTGGATGAGAAGCTGGACATAAACCAACAATGTGTGCTTGCAGCCCCAGAAGGCCAATGGCACTCTGGACTGCATCAAAAAAGAGTGGCCAGCAGGTAGAGAGGTGATTCTGCCACTTCAGTCTGCTCTAGTGAGACCTCCCTCACCTGGTGTACTGAATCCAGGTTTGGAGCTCTCAGCACAAGGAGGACATGGCCCTGATGGAGCAGGGAAAAGGTTACAGGACAAGTTGTGCCAGGGGAGATTTCAGTTGGACACAAGGGAGAATTTCTTCCCTGAACGAGTTGTCAATCTGTGGAACAGGCTGCCCAGGGAAGTGGTGGAGACACCATCTCTGTAGATGTGCTACTGAGAAACATGGTTTAGTGGTGACCTGGCAGTGCTGGGTTAATGGTTTGATGTGATGGTCTTAAAGGTATTTTCCAACCTAAACAATTCTACACTTCTGTGATCTCCAGGTATTTTGTAGAGTCCTTTGAAGAATCTCTGAGCTTGGAAGCTTTTTCTGGCTGAAGAAAGAAGAGAAAGAAAATCTTTCCTAGTGACAGGGGCTTTAGCCTTTAAAGTATTAAGTCTTTGAAAGCAGCCACAGTCACTTGAATCTGATGTTGCCTTACCTATAAGTTTGAACTTGGCAACTTGCAGAAAGGTCAGGGCTCCCTCTGCTCCTCCTGCAAGTCTTTGTTGCATGTGGTGACAGACCATTTTGCTTTCACCTCTGCCTTAGCATCTTGGATCATTTGGGAAGATCTGAAATCAGTTGCAGGCTCTCCTTGCCCTTTCAGAGGCTGTGTAGGCAATTGATTGCTTGGAGTAAGCACAGTTTGCTGTGCGATGGCTCCTCTAAGTACTCTGTCAGATGTATTTTTCAGGAAGAAAATGTACAAGCTTTTAGAATGCTGAGAGTTTATTTTCTCCAGCTGTAAACCCAGTGTCCATGAATTTACAGAACTTACAAAGCCTGCCACAGGCATGTGCATAAACTGCTTGGATACCAAACCTCCTAAGTACTCTCCAGAAGTTAATGTGAAATTCCTGGTTTTAACTTATTTGAGACACTGAATCTTAAAACAGTTTAGTACATGTAGGCAATATCCCATCTTGGGTAGAAGAGGAGTTTCATTGAGGAAGGCTTCATTTTGGGTTGAGGAATGAAGAATTCCATAGGATTTGCAGACAGAACTCATCTCCCTGGAAAGTGCTGGCTAAGCTGTCAGCTCGTGGCTTGGATGCCAACACTCTGTGCTGGGTTAGGAACTGGCTGGAGGGTTGAGCCCAGAGAGTGGTGGTGAATGGTGCCACATCCAACTGGAGGCCTGGCACTAGCAGTGTGCCCCAGGGATCAGTGCTGGGCCCCATCCTCTGTAACATCCTCATTGATGATCTGGACAAGGGCATCGAGTCAGGCACCAGCAAATTTGCAGCTGACCCCAAGCTGGGGGCTGATGTTGCTGGGTTGGAGGGCAGAAGGGCTCTGCAGCAGGACCTTGACCGCCTGCACAGATGGGCAGAGTCCAAGGGGATGGAGCTCAACAAATCCAAGTGCTGGGTGCTGCACTTTGGCCACAACAACCCCATGCAGAGCTACAGGCTGGGGTGGGAGTGGCTGGAGAGCAGCCAAACAGAAAGGGATCTGGGGGTGCTGATTGACACCCACCTGAACATGAGCCAGCAGTGTGCCCAGGTGGCCAAGAAGGCCAATGGCATCCTGGCCTGCATCAGCAAGAGTGTGGCCAGCAGGAGCAGGGAGGTCATTCTCCCCCTGGACTCTGCACTGCTTAGGCCACACCTTGAGTCCTGTGTCCAGTTCTGGGCCCCTCCATTGAAGAAGGACATTGAGGTGCTTGAGTGTGTCCAGAGAAGGGCAACGAGGCTGGGGAGAGGCCTGGAGCACAGCCCTATGGAGAGAGGCTGAGGGAGCTGGGATTGGTTAGCCTGGAGAAGAGGAGGCTCAGGGGAGACCTTCTTGCTGTCTCCAGCTACCTGAAGGGTGGTTGTAGCCAGGGGGAGGTTACCTTCTCTCAGGCAAGCAGCACCAGAACAAGAGGACACAGTCTGAAGCTGTGCCAGGGGAAGTTTAGGCTGGAGGTGAGGAGAAAGTTCTTGCCTGAGAGAGTCACTGACTGCTGGAATGGGCTGCCCAGGGAGGTGGTGGAGTCAGCGTCCCTGGAGGTGTTCAAGGCAGGTTTGGACGTGGCACTTGGTGCCATGGTCTGGTCTTGAGGTCTGTGGTAATGGGTTGGACTTGATGATCTTTGAGGTCTCTTCCAACCTTGGTGATACTGTGAGACTGTGATTGTGGTGGAGATGCACCAGTCTGAGATGGAGAAGAGGAGGCTGGGCTTTATTTATTATTTCTCCTACTTGGGCATTTCTGTATGGCAGAATGATTCCTTAAGGTAGGCAAATGATAGGAAACTGACTGAATGCCCAGCTACAGACAATTCAGTAGCAAGTGCAGCCTTTCCAACCTGACTAAAGCAGCTGCTGAGTTCCTACTCCCATTTTTTCACCTGGGGATCCTGCCGGTGTTCTGTGCATTCTCCTTTGGTTAGGTACAAAGCTGAGAAGAAGTGATGAAAATTGTCTTTTTGAAGGCAGCAGAAAGTCTGGTGTAAGTATGAAAAATAAATGGGGTAACTTGTTATGAGGAACACGGTGTCAGGACTGTTGGAAATTTTCAAAACCTACTTTTCATCTTCATCCATCCATGATTCAACTAAAGAACATTCACTCCATAGCCTGCAGCACAATACAAGTTGTGCTTTGCTAGCTTTTGGTTCAAGCAATGAACATATTAGTTGAATTTTAGCAAAGACAATTTGAAAAGGTCCTATATTTAGGATTTAGTTTGGAGGTTATAAGAATAACCAGTGGGGTGTTTTTATTTTTTGCTGTTGTTGCATCTTTTAATGTTCATGTGCAAGGAGTGACGTGATCAGAGTTGTCACTGGGAACATTTAGTTTTACATGGAAAGTGTTTTTGGGCAGCTCTTATTTGCAAAAGCATGGAGTGGAATATAAAAACTAGTCTAAGAAATTACCATTTGTGCTAAAAGGTCACAAATTGTAATTGTTTGGATGCTGTTTCTGCAGTGAGTCTCTGCAGAAAATGGAGAAGGTGAGCACAAACCACTAAGGCTGAAGTATTGATGGTACAAAACTGAGAGGAGTGGCTGATACACCAGAGACTCTGCTACCATTCAGTGAGAGTTGGCTGACCTTAAGAAGGTCAACAACTACAGTCCTGCCCCTCAGGAAAAAGAACCCTCTGCACCAGTACAGGTGGGGGGCTGACCTGCTGGAAAGCATCTCTACAGAGAAGGACCTGGAAATCCTGATGGGCAGCGTACCTGTGTGGCCAAGAAGGCCAATGGTATCTGGGGGTGCATTAAAAAGAGTGTGACCAGCAGGTCAAGGAAGGCTCACATTCCTCTCTACTCTGCCCTAGGAAGGCTACATCTAGAGTGCTGTCTCAATTCTGGGTTCCCCAGTTCAAGAAAGAACTACTGGAGAGAGTACAGTGGAGTCTATGAAGATGCTGAGGGGATTGGAGCACCTCTGTGATGAGGACAGGCTGAGGGACCTGTGGCTGCTTAGCCTGGAGAAGAGCAACCTGAGAGGGGATCCTAATGCTGATTGGTAGCTAAAGGGTGGATGTCAAGAGGATGGAACCAGACTCTTCTCAGTGGTGCCCAGTGAGAGGACAAGAGGCAGCAGGCACAAACTGAACACCCAAAGTTCCATCTAAACAAGGAAACTTCTTTGCTGTGAGCAAAGAAGTGGGGGAGCACTTGGACCAGGCTGTCCAGAGAGCTTGTGGAGCATCCTTCTCTGAAGATTTGAAAACCCACCTGCATGTGAACCTGTGCAACCTGCATAAGCAAGGGGATGGGGCAAGATGCTCACCAGAGGTCCCTTCCAACCTCTAGCATTCTCAAGGTAGTAGCTTGATTGTGGTGTTACATGTAAACAACTGTTTTTTTCAGAGGCTTGGGATCCTAATGATGTTCTAATTGGGATCTGGACACATCTATGAAGGAGAAGTTGGATGTCTTCCTGTTATGTTTGCATGTAACTCACACTGGGTGAGAGGCTGCCTGAAAGCAAATGGGTATGGTTCCATTCAGTCTGTCTCTATTACACAGAGATACTTTGTGCTGTCAATAAAAATCATAAATCCTCTACAGTACTGAGCTTTATTTCCAGGCAAGAAGTAGAACATGAAAATGTTCTGGCACCTTTTAATGGCTCTATTTTTCAAGTCTCCATTTTCTATGTGGATGCCCCTTTCTGGCCCTGACTTAATGGAAGGTCTCTCTTGTAAGCAGGTTATTCTGGTGAGGGAATTACAGGGAGTGATGGACGTGGGAGAGGTTGACTCTCCAATGTTAACAGTGATGTTTTGGCACACAGTAGTACCTCATGCTCTGAAGAAAGAGGGCCTGCGTCTGGTGAAGTCCTCCTGTTGTGCAAGGTGTAGAATGGAATGGAAGCCTGACAAATATTTTTGCAGTGTTTCAGACTTTAACTGGTGCTCTGCATTCAGCAGTGTGGCTGGGTCCTTAAGGCTCAGTAACTCAGTTGTGTAGGGAAAACATTCTTCGCTCTCACAAGACTGAGACGCAATCTAGGCTGGTAGCAGTCATGCCATGACTGCCTGCCTATAACATAGTTTTGTTCTTGCCCTCCTGACTGTAGCTCTACCTCTCTTTTCCAAGCTCTGTGTTGCATAATAAGGTGAAGAGGTCAAAATATTTTCATTTTCAGTTAGTTAGTTTGGGCCTTCATCCCACCTTCCCTCTCCCAAGCTTTTAGTACCCTAATAACTGCTTTTCAATGTATACTTTATGAAACTTGATTAGTTTTTCATAACCTCAGCTTTCATCAGTTCACTACCTCCAGCCATGGAAGTCAAGCTTTAATTCAGTAATGTCTTTATACTAACAAAATATGAGGACACTTAGTTCCACGTTGATATGCTTTCCAAACTGGAATTTTCTTGCATTTCCTTGGCATAATTAGTTTGTGCTCTTTAATAATTCTGTGATGCTTATGTCTGCTGCCCTCCAGATCTTTTTTTTTTCCCCTCCAGTAACTCCTTATCTCCTGTATTTTGAGAGTTGGCAGGTAGTATAGCCTACTCAAAGGGAGCAATTTTATCCTTAATACCACCTAAAAATAGAAAACCAAAGCATTGAGCTGTTTGCCCTGAATCTTGCTTTAATGGGTTTTGATTTTCAAGGAGACCTTAGAGCAGCCTTCCAGTATCTGAAGGGGGCCTACAGGAAGCCTGGGGAGGGACTATTGACAAGGGCTTGCAATGACAGGACAAGGGGCAATGGCCTGCATCAGGAATAGTGTGGCCAGCAGGAGCAGGGAGGTCATTCTCCCACTGGACTCTGCACTGGTTAGACCACACCTTGAGTCCTGTGTCCAGTTCTGGGCCCCTCAATTTAAGAAGGATATTGAGGTACTTGAACGTGTCCAGAGAAGGGCAACGAGGCTGGGGAGAGGCCTGGAGCACAGCCCTATGGAGAGAGGCTGAGGGAGCTGGGATTGGTTAGCCTGGAGAAGAGGAGGCTCAGGGGAGACCTTCTTGCTGTCTACAACTACCTGAAGGGTGGTTGTAGCCAGGGGGAGGTTACCACCTTCTCTCAGGCAACCAGCACCAGAACAACAGTCTCAAGCTGTGCCAGGGGAAGTTTAGGCTGGAGGTGAGGAGAAAGTTGTTGCCTGAGAGAGTCATTGACTGCTGGAATGGGCTGCCCAGGGAGGTAGTGGAGTCAGCGTCCCTGGAGGTGTTCAAGGAGGGTTTGGATGTGGCACTTGGTGCCATGGTCTGGTCTTGAGGGCTGTGGTGATGGGTTGGACTTGACGATCTGTGAGGTTTCTTCCAACCCTGGTGATACTGTGATACTCTCATCCTATCACTACAAGTCCTGGAAGGTCACTGTTAATTAGGTCTTCCCAGAGTGTTCTCTTTCCTCTAGGCTGCACAGTCTCAGCTCCCTCAGCATGTCCCAACAGGGGAGTTCTCCAACCCTCTGATCATCTTTGTGGCTCTCCTCTGGGCCCACTCCAGCAGCTTTGTGTCCTTTTTATGCTGGAGGCACCAAAACTGGGTGCAGTACTCCAGGTGAGACCTCAGGAGAGCAGAACAGAGGAGCTCCCTCATCCTGCAGCTGCTAATGATCTGCAGCTCATATGAAGGGTTGACCTGTGCAGGGCCTTCCCTCTCTTCTGAGAGTGAGCATAGGCTGATCTCTTTCTGCCACAGCTGGAAGGGGAGAGGGAAATTCAGCTGATCTTGTTTTTTTTCAGCAAGACTATCAGAGGGAATCACAGGGTCAGTTGCTGAGATTCCAAAGGACTGTGCAGCCTCAGGCATTCTCAGCTATGTGTGAGGACTGCTTCTGTTTAATTCAGAAAACTCCAACAGATAAACTCCCAAAGTTGAGACTGAACACTGATCCAGGTCAGGAAAAATGGGATTCTTCCCACTGACTTTAAATGGGTGAGAATTGTGTGTGATGGTTCCTATAAATCAAAGCAAATGGGCATTAAATTGCACATTCATCATTATGATTATCACTTGAACTGCTTAGTGTGTGTAACCTGGTAGGTATTTGCCAGTGTTGTATTTAACTGTGAAGCCAGTATTAGAACATCATCTTCTGAATTTTAAATTATTGTGGTGGTCTGAAGCTCTTACAACTTGAAGAGCTTGAGGCAGGAAGATAAATGATCAGGATCATGCACATGGGGAGTCTGTGGGGTGTGTGTGGCTTTTTTACATCTGCTGGTCTAGTCACTCAGATAAAATGTGTTTTTTACTGCAATTAAAAAAAAACAACTCCATTTTAAAGTCAGTATAAACCTATTTAAAATATCCTGAATGGGGAAATGCTTTCTTGTGGACAAAAAAGATTCTACCCACCCAGTTGTGTGACTTCAGTTTAAGCCTATTGCCTGTTTCCAACCTTTTTAGTTGTTCTGTAATCTGTGGAGTACAAAGAATGAAATGTGTCCAGGCTTCAACATTTAGTGAACTTCATTTTTATCAGGGAGATGGTTTACAGTTTGGGTGCTGGGCTGTGGGCTGGGACTGTCTCATTGACAGTTGTTTTAAAGGCTGAATACTCTTAGAACCTCTTGCCTCTGCACTTCTCCAAGGAAAGGCTGTAGAGCATTTTGTAGTGTCCAATTAAGAGATTGATGTACTACTCTTAAGTGTTTAAAATCGTTCTGAGATCAGAGTGCTGTGGCAGCCCAGAGAGCCAACCAGAGCCAGCACTGCCTCGAAAGAACTGTGGGCAGCAGGGTGAGGGAAGTGATCCTCCCCTTCTGCTCCACACTGGTGAGACCCTACCTGGAATACTGTATCCAGTTCTTGAAGCCCCTGGGACAAGAGGCACATGGAGGTGCTGGAAGGTGTCCAGAGAAGGGCCATGAGGATACTTAGAGGGCTGGAGCTGCTCTGCTGTGAGGAGAGACTGAGGCAGTTGGGGCTGTGCAGTCTGGAGAGGAGAAGGCTCCCAGGTGACCTTCTTGGGGCCTTTCAGTATCTTAAGGGTACTGACTTAGTTGCCCAGGGATGTTGTGGATGCTTCGTCCCTGGATGTGTTCAAGGCCAGATTGGATGAGGCCTTGAGTAACCTGTACTAGTGGGAGGTGTCCCTGCCTATGGCAGGGGGTTGGAACTAGATGATCCTTGAGGTCCCTTCCAACCTTACCATTCTATGACTGGATGCTGTGAGTGTGCTACCAGTTCATCCCAACCAATGTGCTTGGTAGGACCCTGGTTTGGCCAGAACAGCTTTTGCAGGAGTAAATTTTTAAATATCAATTTTCTGTCTTGTTTTGGTGCTTTTTGTTTGTGGAGTTTATTGGGTTTGCATTTGAATTTTTCATGAATAATGGGTTCATATCTTTCAGTGTCTCAAGGGGGCCTACAAGAAAGCTGGGGAGGGACTTTTTAGGCTGTCAGATAGTGATAGGAGTGGGGGGAATGGAATCAAGCTAGAAATGGGAAGATTCAGCCTGGATGTTATGAAGAAGTTGTTCAGCATGAGGGTGATGAGAACCTGGAAGGGGTTGACCAGTGAGGTGGTGGAAACCGGGTCCCTGGAGGTGTTTAAGGCCGGGCTGGCTGAGGCTGTGGCCAGCCTGATCTAGTGTGAGGTGTCCCTGGGCATGGCAGGGGGGTTGGAACTGACTAATCCTTGTGGTCCCTTCCAACCCTGACTGATTCTGTGATCTGTTGAAGGGGTATGTTTGGTCAGATCAGAACAGAAAGATGTAGAAAAACCGGATGATTTGAGGTATGGAGAGGCTGAAGGAGCTGGGGTTGTTCAGCCTGGGAGAGAAGGCTGCACGGAGATGTTAAAGCAACCTTCTAGTACCTGGATGGAGCCTTCAAAAAGACTGCAGAGGAACTATTTCCAAAATGCTTGCAGTGACAGGACAAGGGCAATGGTCTGAAATTAGAGCAGAGCAGATTTAGATTACATGTTAGGAAAAATTAGTGCACCATGTGGGTGGTGGAACACCGGAATGGTTTGCCCAGGGAAGTTGTTGAGGTCCCATCCCTGGAGCTATTCAAGGTGAGACTTGACAGGGCTCTGAGCAACCTGATGTAGTGGAGGATCCCAAGCACAAATACAGGCTGGGTGGTGAATGGCTGGAGAGCAGCCCTGAGGAAAAGGACCTTGGAGTCTGGGTTGATGAAAAGCTCAACATGAGTCTGCAGTGTGCACATGCAGCCCAGACAGCAACCGAGTCCTAGGCTGCATCAAGAGCAGTGTGGCCAGCAGGGCAAGGGAGGTGATTCTGCCACTTCACTCTCGTCAGACCCCACCTGGAGTACTGTGTGCAGTTCTGGAACCCTCAGCACAGAAAGGACATGGAAGTGTTGGAGCGGGTCCAGAGGAGGGCCACAAAGATGATCAGAGGGCTGGAGCAGCTCTCCTATGAGGACAGGCTGAGGGAGTTGGGGCTCTGCAGCCTGGAGAAGAGAAGGCTTCGAGGGGACCTGATAGTAGCCTTCCAGTATCTGAAGGGGGCCTACAGGAAGGCTGGGGAAGGATTATTTACAAGGTCCTGCAATGCCAGGACAAGGGGCAATGGGCTTAAACTGGCAGAGGGGAGATTTAGACTGGATGTTAGGAGGAAGTTCTTTCCAGTGAGGGTGGTGAGGCACTGGAACAGGTTGCCCAGGGAGGTTGTGGATGCTCCCTCCCTGGATGTGTTCAAGACCAGATTGGATGAGGCCTTGAGTGAGCTGTACTAGTGGGAGGTGTCCCTGCCTATGGTAGGGGGTTGGAACTAGATGATCCTTGAGGTCCCTTCCAACCTTACCATTCTATGATTCTATGTCCCTACTTGGGGGGCTGAAGTAGGTGACCTTTGGAGGTCCCTTCCCACCCAAACCCTTCTATGGTTAAGGATGTAGTAGAACTGCTGCAGCAAACATTGAAGTACTGGGGGAAGAGATTGGAAACCTTGTGTGTTTTTGTGGGTCAGCTCTGCTGTTCTCATTTGGATCTCCTCAATGAGTGAAAAGATCCAAGAGTAGTTTTGTGGTGAGAACATCTGTGCTGTGGTTTGTTTGTATGTGAGGTTGGTGTCAGGCAGGATGGCAGCTCTGCCTGGGATTCTGCTAGTGCTACTTCCTCTTGTGAGAGAGGCTGCAGGCTTGGGAAGTTTGGGGCTACACTCTTATCTTTCCATTTGTGTTCTGGGTCAGTCCACTCACTCTTCTTGTACGAGGTGGTGAATAAGTGGTGAATGGCTGAGAGCAACCCTGAGGAACAGACCCTGGGGTTCTGGGGTGATGAAAAGCTCAACCTGAGCCTGCAGTTTGAGTGCAGCCCAGACAGCAACTGTGTGCTGGGCTGCAGCAAGAGCAGTGTGGGCAGCAGGGCAAGGGAGGGGATTCTGCCCCTTTGCTCTGCTCTCCTCAGACCCCACCTACAGTCCTGTGTGCAGTTCTGGAGCCCCCAGCACAGGAAGGACATGGAAGTGTTGGAACCAGTCCAGAGGAGGCCACAAAGATGCTGAGAGGGCTGCAGCAGCTCTGCTGTGAGGAAAGCCTGAGAGAGTTGGTGCTCTGCAGCCTGGAGAAGAGAAGGCTTTCAGGAGACCTTAGAGTAGCCTTCCAGGATCTGAAGGGGGCCTACAGGAAGGCTGTGGAGGGACTCTTGACAAGGTCTTGTAATGACAGGACAAGGGGCAATGGGTTTGAAGTGTCAGAGGGGAGATTGAAACTGGATGTTAGGAGGAAGTTGTTTGCAGTGAGGGTGGTGAGACACTGGCACAGGTTGCCCAGGAAGGATGTGGCTGCTCCCTCCCTGGAGGTGTTCAAAGCCAGGTTGGATGAGGCCTTGAGTAACCTGTTCTAGTGGGAGGTGTCCCTGCCTATGGCAGGGGCTTGGAACTGGATGATCCTTGAGGTCCCTTCCAACCTTACTATTCTATGATTCTAAGATTCTCATGAGTCTTGCACAGCCATTCCTGCTGCTGCTTGTGCTCTGCTCTTCCTGCCTTTGCAGTACTGTAGGATCTGTGCTTGATTTAAAGTCAGCAAAGTTCTCTATCAGAACTGTGTTGCTGTTGAAAGTCTTCATTTGGCACATGAGCTTAGGAAAGCTGATCCTCAATGTGACAATGATTTCCAGGGGAGAAAAAAATTAGTTTTCATTGTTTGAGGTTCTCCTCTACAATTTTCCTGTAAGAGAAACACTGAGGGGCATCCTCCCCAGCTTGTCCACAGTGTATTTGGTCAAGAACAGAAACAGTTTAAGGAATGTGACTTGTGCTACTTGATGCAGAAAAAAGCTTCTGCATGCCTAATACATTGGAAAACATTTGTTCAGAGCATGTCTTCCTCATGCAAAATTTGCCCCTGTAGTAGTATTAAGGTCAGCCTCCACGTAGGTGATCTCATACGTACTGAATTGTCATGCCTGAGGTCAGCTCTGGCTTCGAAATGCAACTTTAAGGGATGTTGTGTCTGCTCCTGTTAAAAAGCAGCATCTCTGTGAGTTGTTTAGAAACTTGTTTACTGCTGCTCCTCCTGCACTTGTCTTCAGTTCCTGATTAAAGAGTAGAGAGTTGTGCCAGCAATGTGTGTCCTGCCGAGCGAGGGCAGGTTGTGGCCTCTTTTAAGTAAACTGGTGCTGGTTTGAAGGTGAATTCTTGCTGCTGTGGATCTTTTGGCAGACTTCACTGAGCCTTGGTGTGAACAATGACATCGTCAAGTCCGTGCGAATAGTGACTGTGGTGTGGACTGAGGAGTACTGGAGTGAGTCTGTGATCCAGGGAGGAAGTGTCAAAATGCTCTCTCATCAAAACCAAACTCGGCTTTTGGCTCAAGTGAGCAAGATCATGTGTCTCTGTAGTTCTCTGAACATCTCAACTTGACTCTCCTACCCAAAAGGTTTTGGCCAGCAGGTCAAAGAGAAGGGATTCTACCCCTTTGTTCTGCTCTTGTGAGGCCCTGTCTCAAATATTGCATCCAGTTGTGATGTCCCCAGCATAAGGAGGACACAGAACTGATGGAGCAAGTCACAAAGATGATCCAAAGACTGGAGCACCTCTGCTATGAGCATAGGCTGGGGAAGCTGGGGTTGTTCAGCCTGAATAAGACTCCAGGGGGACCTTAGAGCTGCCTGCCAGTACCTGAAGGGATCCTGCAGGTAGGCTGCAGAGGGACTTTGCATGAGGTTGTCTAGAGACAGGAGAAGGGGGAATGGTCTGGAGCTGAGGAAGAAGTTCCTCAGTGTGAGGGTGGTGAGAATACGGAAGAGGTTGCCCAGGGAGGCTGTGGATGCCTCCCCGCTGGAGGAGGTTCAAGGCCAATTTGGATGAGTTCTTGAGCAGCTGAATCTAGTTGAGAGGTGTCCCTGCCCATGGTGGAGAGGAAGGAGGAGATGATCTCTGTGAGGTCTCTTCTAACCTAAGCAGTTCTGTGACTCTGTGTTCACTGAGATTCAGCATTGCTCTGCTGTATTAGTTCTTGATAGTTTTTTTGTGAGTCCTTGAGGAGCAGTGGGCTGCTGACTGGAGTCACAATAAGAATAATTGATCAGAGTGGTGATCAAGGGCACAATGTCCACCTGGAGACCAGTGCCAAGTGGTGTCCCTCAGGGGTCAGTGCTGGGACCAGTGCTGTTTAACATCTTTGTCAGTGACATGGACAGAGGAATGGAGTGCACCCTCAGCAAGTTTGCAGATGACACCAAGCTGTGTGGCACAGTCGACTTGCTAGAGGGCAGGGATGAAATCCAGAGGGACCTGGACAGGCTGGAGAGGTGTGCCCAGGCCAACCTCATGAAATTCAATAAGGCCAAGTGTAAGGTCCTGCACCTGGGTAGGCACAATCCCAAGCACAAATACAGGCTGGGTGGTGAATGGCTGGAGAGCAGCCCTGAGGAAAAGGACCTTGGAGTCTGGGTTGATGAAAAGCTCAACATGAGTCTGCAGTGTGCACATGCAGCCCAGACAGCCAACCGAGTCCTAGGCTGCATCAAGAGAAGCGTGGCCAGCAGGGCAAGGGAGGTGATTCTGCCCCTTTACTCTGCTCTCGTCAGACCCCACCTGGAGTACTGTGTGCAGTTCTGGAACCCTCAGCACAGGAAGGACATGGAAGTGTTGGAGCGGGTCCAGAGGAGGGCCACAAAGATGATCAGAGGGCTGGAGCAGCTCTCCTATGAGGACAGGCTGAGGGAGTTGGGGCTCTTCAGCCTGGAGAAGAGAAGGCTTCGAGGGGACCTGATAGTAGCCTTCCAGTATCTGAAGGGGGCCTACAGGAAGGCTGGGGAAGGATTATTTACAAGGTCCTGCAATGACAGGACAAGGGGCAATGGGCTTAAACTGGCAGAGGGGAGATTTAGACTAGATGTTAGGAGGAAGTTCTTTACAGTAAGGGTGGTGAGGCACTGGAACAGGTTGCCCAGGGAGGTTGTGGCTGCTCCCTCCCTGGATGTGTTCAAGGCCAGATTGGATGAGGCCTTGAGTGAGCTGTACTGGTGGGAGGTGTCCCTGCCTATGGCAGGGGGTTGGAACTAGATGATCCTTGAGGTCCCTTCCAACCTTACCATTCTATGATTCTATAAGAATAATGCCTTTTACCTTCTGCATTTCACTTAAGCATTAATTAAGTGGTTTTGATTCTAGCCGCTGCTCAGGTTGGATCTCTGTGATGCGTGGATGCGTAGTGCCCTCTGCATTGGTGTGAAACAGCTGGAGCAAAGCACAAGCTGCTGCTGAGCAGAACCAAGTCAAGTTGTCCTGGATTTACTTTGGCTTGTGTATGATGGATACCTTGTGAATGAAGTGCAGCCTGGCTCAGCTGGAGCTCTTATGGCTGTCCTGGCTCTGAACTGGTCCTGTAGAAAATTGCTCAGACATTTGTTTCCCACTGGTACTTTTGTATCAGTTTTGTTGCTGGAGTTGTCCATAATATTTACTCTGAGGGAGACAAAGCTGCATGGAGAGGTTGTGAAGTCTTCTCTGGAGGCGTTCGGTTTTGCTGGGACACAATCCTGGGCAGCCTGCTCTGGGTGACTGGTGAGCTGGACTGGATGATCTCCAGAGCTCCCTTTCAACCTCTACCCTTCTGTGATTTGGGCTGTCCGATTCCTGCTGCTCTAGCAGATGGAGGCACTGCTCAGGTTTTAGCTCAGCTTTGTAGTGCATTCTGGGATTTGCAAGTGGAAAAGTCTTCAGCTCAGTGGTTTCCTGAAGCATTTCTTGTGCAGAGGTGGTTTGTTTTGGGGCTGGTGGGAAGCTTGCACTGAGACTAACACCTAAAGGAGCACCATGAGGAGGTGAACTCCTCAACTGTTTCAACAAGCTCCTGCAGCTTCTGCTTGCCTCGTGGCCCAGCAGCCAGGCTCTTGCACAGCATCTTGCTCTCTGAAATGAAGCAGGTTATTTGGGAGGCCACTTCTCATCTTCAACATTAATTTAGACACTTTAACTCTTGATGGTAACTACTATCAAATTTATACGTTCAGCTCAGTTTTGCCATCAGCTGTAGTTTTCTTGGTGTCATAGAATCATAGAATGGTAGGATTGGAAGGGACCTCAAGGATCATCTAGTTCCAACCCCCTGCCGTAGGCAGAGACACCTCCCACTAGTACAGGTCACTCAAGGCCTCATCCAATCTGGCCTTGAACACATCCAGGGAGGGAGCATCCACAACCTCCCTGGGCAACCTGTGCCAGTGCCTCACCACCCTCACTGTAAAGAACTTCCTCCTAACATCCAGTCTAAATCTCCCCTCTGCCAGCTTAAACCCATTGCCCCTTGTCCTGTCATTGCAGGACCTTGTAAATAATCCTTCCCCAGCCTTCCTGTAGGCCCTCTTCAGATACTGGAAGGCTACTATCAGGTCCCCTCGAAGCCTTCTCTTCTCCAGGCTGAAGAGCCCCAACTCTCTCAGCCTGTCCTCACAGCAGAGCTGCTGCAGCCCTCTGATCATCTTTGTGGTCCTCCTCTGGACCCGCTCCAACACTTCCATGTCCTTCCTGTGCTGAGGGTTCCAGAAC